>CAACVS010000324.1:130457-149651 GCA_900660405.1 Pseudo-nitzschia multistriata | reverse complement strand
GTGTCGTGAATGAATGCTGTGTTTAGAGCGCCAGCAAGTTACCATTCCTATTGCCAGAGTATTGCCTGGTAGCAAGCCCGGCGTGGTAAAATAGTAAATGATGATCGTCCCAGGACGTCGTGAACGGAAGAATGCATCAGATACCTATGCAACCGCTATACATTTGATGCTTTCCTAGCTGTACTTTTTCTGCCGGMAACAAAAATAGGTCAAAAGCCTTCGTGGTTCGCTGTGCTTCGCAAAAGAAACATCGAAATCTAGGCATTTTATGGTAGTTAAATATCATCGCAAATCCTACWAATGCTTCCAATGCCTCGAATGATAGTTGTCATCAAAACGAGGAATATTTCATTCCRAACAATTATCACTTCAAAAACACCTCGTTAGTCTTTCAAACCTTTACGATTTATTTTGTTGCACAAAACTACGGTTACACTATCTGTGGACCCTCAGGAGGATCCCTCACCCACAACATCTATCCCGGAAACATACARACAAATATCATACCAAGASTTTTTCGAACGAAGAAAGCCATCGCTACCTGTTCCGTTCTCRGTAATATTTCGTCTACTTCACCTAAGCTCGTTAAATTGTTTGGGCGCGTAYTCGGCAGGGTGTCGGTAGGTTCCCCACACTCGATCGAACCACGTGAACAAGTGACCATAGTTGTATTTGAAAAACGCATGATGGACGTGATGGTCCCCCGAGGTTCCRAAGCCTACGGAATGGAACAGRCCGTCCCATGGAAATGTGTATTCGGAATGAATCAGCGTCAACCAGTTGGCGTACAAGCTCCCAAACGCCATGTAGGACCACACGTTGCAGTCGACCAGGTTTGCCGTTGCATAAAGTGGTACCAGAATCATAAAGATGGTATCGAGCATRGATCCATTGAAGGCATCAAAAAGACGCGGATTGGTAAACCTATGGTGCGGTTTGTGCGAGTATTTGTAAAACGCTGGGGAAACATTGTGTTCCAACAGGTGCATAACAAATTGAATTCCATCCTGGATCACTAAGCACAAAAACACCTTGGSCCATTCAATCCCCCCTTCAAAGGAATAATAAGCTGCGGGCATCAGTYGAAACATCCACGTTCCGCTGAGGTATCCCCCCAACAAAACAAATCCCTCTGGTTGTGACAAGTGGGTTGTGAGCCCCTCTAGGTATTCATATTTTCGCGCTCCCCGTGTTTGAATCGATAAAGGTTCTTCTCCTTTCGGCGACATGTAACCATACTTGAAGAAATAGAAGACAAACAAACACAGAAGCTGGCCCACAGCGACCGCGATCAAGCCCAGACACAATCCCAGCGGTTTTGGGGAAGAAAYGTTTTCTGCCATCGAGTCCTCGATGAYATACCACGATTCGGGGAAGACATTGCTATAGTGCAGTGGAGACCCGGATGTGCTCAGAACTAGCGGGACAGTGAGCATCAGAGGCCACATGATGGYGCTCATCCACGGCATTGCTGGAAAAGAAGACACATCGAATCCTTCCTCCGCTGGTTTCCTGGTGCTTTCGGCTGAGTTGGTGGCCTCGTTCGTGAGCGGGGTGGTCTTTGTTTCGAGCTTCGCAGCGGATCCACATCTGCTTATCGTATCATTRTCTCGTTGCAATGGTGCCATGGTTCCTGTGCTTGCCACTGGGTTCGACGCGTTCGGTGTCGGTGGTCAAATGACGAGAGAAGGCGTACCGTAACAGTTTCTGCTTGCTGTGAGCTCAGGGAAACAAGTGAACGAGAGCTTGAACAGTTCGAGAATGAACAACTGTTTTGTTCGACGACTCAGTTTCTCGTCATAAGGTTATTTTCCGACTGCACCACCGACCGAGCAGGCAGGCGCGCGAATTGAATATMTGCAGCGTTGACACAGAAGAAGCGAAGAATGGTTGACTCATCCGATTGATATAGAGAGAATATTGAATATTCAACAAAATCGACKTAATCGACTCATTCGATTGCGTCGTATCAACAACCAACAGTTCGCAATTACTGTACCAAGTACGAGTACCTGGTACTGGTACGTACCGTATGCGGAGATCAACCCAAAACATGATCTGCATCGCATCATTTTTTATCGCATTTGGTAGAATTATTCTTCTGACAGTCAACAAAAGAAAGCGACATTCAACAGCGGCCGACTTATAAGACCGAATGGCAGTGAGCTTGCAGATCCTGGTAGAATAATGATTAGATGAGCGACAAGAACCATACCAAAAACACCGAAAGTCGCTGCTGCAGCTATTGTCTGCTTCCCCCCAGAGCGACCGGAAAAAAGCTCAAGCGGTGTTCGAGGTGCCACAGGGCGTGGTACCACAATTCCGAGTGTCAGCGGAACCATTTTCCTCTTCATAAGGAAGACTGTCGAAGGTGGTCTGCCGCCCGCAAAGAAAAGTCCAATGACATCGGTACCGGYGGTAGAAGAGAGAGAACATTGACGACGACCACGACGACTACTACCCCTCGTCCGGTGAACAAGAAATTTGTGGTCCAATACCGCGAAGGCAGGGGAAAGTGTCTAGTGGCTTTGTCGTCCTCGTCGTCTGGGTCTGAAAAAGGGATACGAAAGGGAGAACGGATCGGCGATCCCGACAAGAAACAAGACTTCTGGGATCCACTTATCCCCCCCGTGCTGCTGGGAGAGTATCGAACGAGCCGCTGTGCCCTTTGTTTCGGTCGCTTACTTCAACCCTACTCGTTTGATCGAAGCCCGAACCATCCRCTATATCGTCTTTTGTTTTGTTCCGACGCCTGTCGTCGGATTGCCTCCCGCATCGGACTAGAACGAGAAGAACGTGATGCCTGCGGTATGCTGCAAAGTCCCAGCGGGCGCGGGCCTCCACGCATCCTTCCGACGGCGATTCTCCTCTACAGAATAWTGATCACAGAACAAAGAACAGAACAACAACAAAAAAGCCAAAATAGCAACAAAGATGCGTTKGTTTGGGACCAGGTTTGCGAACTGCAGAGCAAGCCAAAGCGTGGACCTTCTGACAATCTAGAAGACAACGAAATGAATCTCAGCGATGACAAATTRATGGCAAGCAAGTATCATACACAAGGAGTTATCGCCACGGCGATGGGAATGTTGCAATGCTCRGAGTCCTCAYTCTCTTCTCAATATAGACCGTCAATGGAGCACCTCATTGGTATGGTTCATCGAATCAAAGTCAACGGTTTCAGCATAACCTACGAAGAAGACTTTGAACGAATTGGAATTGGTCTTTATGGCATTCCAAGTTTTATGAACCATTCCTGTCGACCAAATGCACTCCAAACATTTTTGTTGCGGCCKGGAAGGCTTCCTTCTCTATACGTGACGGCCTTTCRGGACATACCGTCGCAGCAAGAAATATGCATTTCCTACACGGATACCTCGTGCCCATCTCATGTGCGGCAGAAACGACTGGAAGAGGATTACTGTTTTGTCTGCAACTGCGAAGCGTGCAACAATACCAGCAACGCACAAGACGATTGCAATACCATGGCCATTCGGTGCATGGACTGTTGCAATCAATTGTCACCGCCGCCATGTTCTTTCGTGACTCGCTCAGACAGGGCCGTCGGTCCGAGTATCCAGCCTGCCTATCGCTGTACGAGGTGCAACAAAACCGACTTTGAATCTACGCTCCGACAGTTGCGGGAGTCGGAAGAGGAAATGGGCAATGATAAAATTTCTATAGAAAGCAATCCAACGAAATTGAAGAAGACCTTCCAAAACCTCAAAAAACTTTGCTACACGGAGTCATGGTACGTTCAAGAAGCGGGAGATCAGCTGTTGCAACATTACATTGAAAAACTTCCAATGCTGAGAAATGATCCGGAACGGGAGCAACAAACTGCATGGGCTGCCCTTAACATCGCCGAAGAACTCCTGGGAGCTGAGTCATCGTCAGGGCCTAGACCAACTAGTCCTCTCACTACATCGATCGATTTTGGTTSCACTAGCACATTTTTGAGATACCAGCACTTGCGGTACAAGATGGCCAAACTGCGTCTCTTTCTGGTTCCGGATCCGCATCGATCTGTTCAGGAGCTCCAGCAAGTTCTGCGCTCCCTCGAACCGTACTTTTCGGATGAACACCCGGTCATCTCGGGGCTGAAAGCCTGTCTGGCAAATGCTATGCTGTGACAAGAGGACGGAAGAACTAGCAAAAAACTTGCCTCACGAGTAGTCGGCACCGTAGCAAGTAGTACACGTGTTCGATCAGAATCGCCGAGAAGCAGATGTGTATAACATGCCACCACACTCGTATGGTTTGAAGGACCGCCACAACYGCAAAATAACATASCCACACTGTGTTCTATGAAACCCCATAATTATTGTTGACATCATGATTCATGAATGCGCATTCAGCATCTTCACTTCGGGTAAATAAAAGAAGCTGTAGAAAGGCAACTATATATCATCTACCATCTACCATATAACTATTGTCAGATTAATTCAAAAATGATTTTTATTTTCTTGAGTGCTATTATTTCAATGGTTGGTGGATGAGTGTGTGTAGAATTTATTTAGTAGGCGTTTGGAAGTGTTTGGAAGGGCAGTGACTCTCGGTTTCGCTCTTGTCCGATGAGTTTGTAGTCAACAACCTTCGAGTTGTTCTCGTAAAGCATCATTTGGAATTCTTCTGCCGAAACGACCTCTCGTTCCATAAGTGCTGCTGTCAATTCTTCGAAAAGRTCCCTGTTTTCGAGAAGAATCTTCTTCGCCAACAAGTAACTGTTGTTCACCAATCGCTCGACTTCTTCTTCGACTTCCTTCAACTTAACATCACCCCAGAGAGAGCCACTACCCCCCATCATCATCATTTGCATAGCAGACATACCACCTTCATCGATAACAACGGAACCAACCTTGTCACTCATTCCCCATTGAGTGACCATTTGCTTGGCAATATTRGCAACTTGTTGAATATCATTGGAAGCACCGGTTGTGACACGATCTTCTCCGTAGATGATCTCTTCTGCCAGACGTCCTCCCAAGGCAACAGCTAATTGCGATTCGAAGTATTGGATGCTGTACATGCCAGATTCCAATCGTCCTTCTTGTGGGGCGAAGAAAGTCAAACCACCTGCTCCGTTGGAACGAGGGATGATGGAGATCTTTTGGACTTGATCGTAATCGGGAACCAAAGCTCCAACGACAGCGTGTCCGGCCTCGTGATAGGCTACCATTTCTTTGGATTTGGYTTCAGGGTTTCCACCCTTCTTTTCCAGACCAACCATCAAACGATCGACGGCACGGTCAATTTCATCCCATCCAATAGAGGACTTCTCTTGGCGAGCGGCCGAAATGGCGGCTTCGTTCATGAGGTTCTCGAGCTGAGCTCCAGAGTATCCTGGTGTTCGACGAGAGATGGCTTCGAGGTCAACATCGGGTTCCAAAGGCTTGCCACGGGAGTGSACACCAAGGATTCGTGTGCGTCCCTTRAAGTCAGGGAGATCGACAGTGACCTTTCGATCGAAACGACCAGGTCGAAGCAAAGCTTGATCRAGGATATCGATACGATTGGTGGCGGCAATGGTAATAATTCCKGGGTTACCGTCAAAACCATCCATCTCAACAAGGATCTGGTTAATTGTTTGTTCACGTTCGTCATTACCTCCTCCTTGGCCACCTCCACGTTGGCGACCGACGGCATCAATTTCATCGATGAAGATAATGCAAGGGGCGTTCTTCTTGGCTTGTCCGAAAATATCACGGACTCGAGAGGCTCCAACACCGACGAACATCTCAACGAATTCAGAACCACTGATGGAGATGAACGGAACACCCGCCTCTCCAGCAACAGCCTTGGCGAGGAGGGTCTTACCGGTTCCAGGAGGTCCGTCAAGGATAACACCACGGGGGATACGGCAGCCGTTCTTGGTGTAGGCTTCAGGTTGCTTCAARAAATCGACGACCTCAGCCAATTCAAGCTTTGCTCCGTCACATCCAGCGACATCGTCAAAGGTGACACCAGTGTCTGGAACCATCTGAATTTCGGCCTTGGATTTTCCGAATCCGCCCATGCCTCCCATTCCTGCGGGGCCCCCACCGGGCATGCCACCCTGCTGGCTTCCTCGGCTCAAAAAGAAGAGACCAGCGAAAAGGGCTGCAGGGAAGATAAGGGACTGGGCGAGATCTCCAAGTCCACTAGCTTCCTGCTGAGGGAGGACGGTAACGTCGACCTGTAAAATATTTCGTGGCAAGRGGCAATTGTGTGGGTGAGATATTTCAAGGAATTCCAAACACTTCGTTGCGGAGGGCAAAAGGATTGAAACGTATTGAGTTCGCTATTCRTACCTTGTGGGCGGTCAATTGCTGGAGAAGGTCGGGATCATTTGGAAGCGAAGGGAGCTTGAGTCGGGTTCCGTCAACATCGACTCCCAACAATTGTGTTCCGTCGGCAGAGAAGGTAACCTTCTCGATCTTGTCSGCATCGACAAGTCTCAARAATTCGGAATATCTGACATCTGTAGGTCCTCCGTTGGGGTTCTTCACAACCATTTCTACAGCGGGAGCTGGTGTAGAGACTGAYGGTGGAGCGGAGACAGCGTCTACGTCAACATCGAGCGCCATGGACAGCGTCGATGAGGATCTGTAGCTATTCTTTGTGGATGTGACWGGTGTGAAAGGAGAGAAGGCGTTTACTTTCTCTGCCAGAAGCAGAGACAATACGGCTGTTGATGCGAACTTCATTGTGTATTTAATTTAACTTTTTGTTTTGCGTTTGGTGGTTGCTATTTTATGTCAATACAATTGCAGAGAATTAATCGGCAGAGATACCAAAATCTTTCTTCTCTGTTGCAGATGCTGCTGTCCTGTTCTTGTCTTGCCTGTTTTTCCAAACCAAGGATGACTAAGAGAGCTGTCAAAAGCAGTCGAGTATTGAGGGTGCAATCCTGCTGTTCACGAGAAGAGATGATTGCATCTCGTGTACGAACTGTACATGTAAGAATTGTAATGACGAGATCTAATGAATCATCGTCAACAAACCAAAGGAACACAGACACCGCTGACGCGTCACAACAAAAAATGACCCAATCACAAGGCTGTGAACGAGAATGCGCGCGACGACGTGAGGCTCCGTTCAGTCAGCACGGGCTCCACACGACAAAAAGTATTCCCAAAACAACCTTTTGATCCAGTGAGTCGAAAAAGAAATTTCTGGCAGGGGCAGGTTTTCGGTTCGACACCGCAACATTCGACTCACTCACTCACTCACTCACACACACATGTTGTTTTCTGTCAACTTGGGAACCCACGCTTGTGTTTTACAGAATGTGTACCGTACGACTCATACGGCATTGCTGCGTGTCGATCTTTGATCATCATCATCGTTCAATACGGTGGTGATTCAGTCACAGCGACTCCTTTCATCAGCAATAACTATCTGTCACCTRCCCGCTCTTCTTAAATACATAACTTCCATAAAATCTACTCTATACCACAACCATTCAAGGTGACTAAGAGAGCTGTCGGCACGATTGAACTTTAACCCGAAGCTCCCAAATCGATTCATCAGGTGTTGGAAACTTCTACTGAACAGCTACACATAGTAAATTGAAAAAAACACAACAATCATGAAGTTCGCAACGACCGCCGTTGTGGCCCTTTTGATGGGTGAGCAAGCAGCAGCCTTCTCTCCCTACACACCCGTCCGTACCAACTTCAAGTACCAATCCACCGGTTCTTTATCGATGGCCGCCGATGTTGACGTTCCTGTTATTCAAAAGAGCCAGTACGGACCATCCGACGTTCGATACTCTGACTTTTTGAAACTCGTGGATGCAGACAAGATCGAGAAGGTCACCTTCAGTGCCGATGGAACCCAATTGTTGGGAGTCGATGTAGACGGAACCCGACTCAAGATCGAAGCTCTACCCAACGATCCCGGTCTCCTTACCCAGCTCACAGACCACAAGGTGCGGCTTTGCTGGTGGAGTGGCGTGCGATTCATGTAGTTGATGGGTCGCTCTTTGTAATTTTCCGATGCTCACGTTTTCAAACCATTTCTTTTTTCTCTTTCCTAGGTTGATGTTACTGTGTTGCCGCAACAAGAAGCTAGTGGTCTTGGAGAACTCGCGCAATCGCTCATCTTCCCCGCGGCGTTGTTTGCCGGACTCTTCTTCTTGAGTCGTCGGGCCGGAGGAGAGGGCGGCATGGGAGGTATGGGCGGAGGCCCAGGAGGACCCATGGGATTCGGAAAATCGAAGGCCGAGATCCAAATGGTTCCAGACACCGGTGTGACATTCGATGATGTTGCCGGGTGTGATGGTGCCAAGCTTGAATTGTGCGAGGTTGTTGATTTCTTGAAACAACCGGAAGCGTACACCAACAACGGTTGCCGAATTCCCCGAGGTGTCATTCTGGATGGACCTCCCGGTACTGGTAAGACTCTTTTGGCTAAAGCAGTTGCTGGAGAAGCTGGTGTCCCCTTCATCTCCATTAGTGGTTCCGAGTTTGTGGAGATGTTTGTTGGTGTAGGTGCCTCCCGTGTTCGCGATATCTTTGGACAAGCAAAGAAGAAYGCTCCGTGCATTATCTTTATCGATGAGATCGATGCTGTTGGACGTCAACGTGGCGCTGGGTTTGCCGGCGGAAACGATGAACGTGAACAGACCGTGAATCAAATTTTGGTGGAGATGGATGGATTCGATGGAAATCCCGGTATCATCACTATTGCTGCTACCAACCGTGTCGACATTTTGGATCAAGCTCTCTTGCGTCCCGGACGATTTGATCGKAAGGTCACCGTGGACCTTCCTGACTTCAAGGGTCGAACCCGCATCTTGGGAGTCCACTCGCGAGGAAAGCCGCTCGAGCCTGATGTTGACCTGGAAGCTATTTCCCGCCGTACTCCTGGTTATTCCGGAGCTCAATTGGAAAACCTCATGAATGAAGCAGCTATCTCTGCTGCACGTGCCAACAAGAGCACTATTGGATGGGAGCAAATCGACGGAGCTGTGGACCGCCTCATGGTGGGTCTTGAAAAGCAGGGTGGAAACCAGGAGATGAAGTCCAAGGAAATGGTGGCCTACCACGAGGCTGGGCATGCTGTAGTCGGAGCCCTTGTTCCTGATTATGACCAGGTGCAGAAAATTTCGATCATCCCCCGGTCCAATGGAGCTGGAGGATTGACCTTCTTTGCTCCCCAAGAATCTCGTCTSGAATCCGGTATGTACAGCAAGCAATACCTTGAATCCCAGCTTGCGGTTGCTCTCGGTGGACGTCTCGCCGAAGAAATTATTTACGGTGAAGATCGAGTCACCACTGGAGCYTCGAACGATATCCAACAAGTTGCCAGTATTGCAAAGCGCATGGTGGCAGAATGGGGCATGAGTGAAAAGGTTGGAAGTCTTTGCTTGGACGAAAGCGGCGGAAGCCCTCAGTTCCAGGGTTTGGCCATGTTGCAAGGACGAACTTTGTGGGGAACCGACAAGATGAAGGACGTCGAAGAAGAGACCGAGCGTCTTGTCAACAACAGTTATATCATCGCCAAGACTGTCCTCCTCGAAAACAGAGACCTCTTTGAGCACCTAACGAAGGCATTGATGGAACAAGAAGTAGTCTCTGCTGAAGAATTTCAAATGATGCTTGTCGACTTCAACGCCAAGACTATTGACTACAAGCTCATCGGGGAGGAACGAAACCGCGAAGCTCTTCCGTTTAAGTTGCTGCCTGACAGTGTTTAAACGTGGGACATACTGCAACGAACGACGCAGCGTTGAGGGCGCAATAGGATGCGAAAGGAAAGAAGAGAAATTGGAAGATTCAACAACCGCAAGAATCTTACGAAACATGCCCTTTGCATGTTTTCTGTGGTSTTCACCCACAAAAAAATACGTAGAACAGTATTTAAAAAYTRGATCCCAAGATTCTGCTCAGTATCACACTTGACAATCAAATCTGCATGCGAAGTCTTCACACTTTTTTTAATTTAAGATTTCGTTATGATGAAGCACCTCTTTCGTGTGTATAAAGATAGTTAGACAATTGATTCGATGCGGACCGAGCTCAACGCGTGATTGCGAACGGTACCGACCACACAATCAAAGTCCTCTGAAGGAAACATCCATGGCCGGAAGCTCGAACACTGGTATCAAGCCCCTTGGCATGCGCTGCAAGGACAACCCTGACCACGCTGCGCACCAGAGCAATCCGGGCAATCGCATGCAGCTGCGGCGCCTTTGCAGTTGGGACAGGGGCATCCAGCGGATTGGGATTTAGCGGCTTGACATTTCGGGCAGGGACAAGAGCATCCGACATCCGAGTCCGCCACGGCTGCCGCCATCCTCGACGTCGAAACAGCTACGGCGTAGGGAGAGGATGCGCGTGCGATCGGGGCTTTGGCTTGGGAAAAGGCTTCCGCCCCTGGTGTATTCATCAGGACACTGTGGCCGAGGACACAGGTTGTTGCTGCGGCGGCGATGCATGTAGATTTGGCCTTCATGTTCTTCTCTTCGTTTTTGTTCTGGGTGCAAGGTAGTTGGAATGCAACGAGGTTGTCGGAGATYAATTTGTGTGACGATGCCCAATTGAAGGAATTAAGAAGGACGAGTACGTACTGAATCGTTCTGTATTTGTTGAAAACAAAATACTAAAATGTCGTACTTGTATTTTGTAGGGTATAACTTAGTGATGTKAAGGATGGGAAGATGTCAAATTCCACAACCTAAAACGAAGCTAATTGGCCACAAGTATGAGAGCGTGTCAACAAGCACAGGATACTGCAGGACACGGTGATAGCACGCGGTTCTTGTTTGACCGTATCGTACCGTACGGTATTCGGTTGAGAAGAGAGACTGATTTCCTTATGACCTGTACTTTTTWAGTCTCGAATACGTCATTTGTAGCATCGTACTGAACGGTAGATGGTGAATGAGATGAGAAACAATACGTATGAAGTACGTACGGTACGTACGTTAAATTGTACTTTCACCAAATCCACGAATTTCGAATTTTAGAGCTCTAACATACTCATTGATTTCTTGCTCACTTAGCAGACAGACCATGGCAAGTGGATGGTTATGAAGCACTGATAGAATGATCCTCATGGAGAACTTGAGCCATTTGTACATCACTGTTGACGTTAGTAGACCAAAGGCCGTAGTAGCTATTCCCCTTGCAACAGATCCTCCTCTAGTCCTGCTGTACCAGAAGAGCAGCACTACTACTAGTCCAAGACAACAAGTAGTAGCATCTGCCTCTCTTGGCTTTCCCTTCTTTTTTCCACTCATAGTGGAAGGAAGAAGAACAATCTCATTGTTCTTATTGTCAGAGTATCTGTTGAAAGATGGAACAAAGAGCTCAAGGAGATCCCAGAGGACCTTGTGGTCTACTCCACAACAGTTTAGAAGTGCTTGGTCATCCCCTGAGTTGTAGAGGTAAACAAAGGGGGAGTTGGCATACCTACAAATTGCTATGCATGGTGTTCTTCTTCTGTCCCTTCTGTGTCTCTCCTCTGGTGTCTTTTGTTTTCCATCCCATTCATCCTTCAAGCAATCTCTATGCTTGGTTGCCCAGTATATGCAAACAAGGGTATGATCAATGACACCCATTGTGTCTCTTTTGTTTGCTGGAAGGAAAGTATGGTCCAATATTTAGGATAAGGCAAGGATTTCAAATTTTTKATTTAAGAAATTTATGAGTACAAGTACCAGTATGGAGAATTATTTTTGATGTTAAAAATTTCATGTTTTAATTATTACCTGCGGGCATGCTTTTCCAGTCTTAGTCACCACCAATTCTGTTGAGATTCCAGATTCCATAAAAGTAGAAGAGCGCCTAAAAAAATATCCGTTGGGACCCTGTTTTTAATGATTCCCRTTAAACCAAAAAGTCTAAAGTAGACCGTTTAGACTTTTAGACCATCTAGATTTACGGGAATGACCAAATCTATGTTAGATTGATTAGATTTGATAGATGGACAAAACATGGCATAAAGATTGACTATGTCTAGTCATTTTTTAACATCCCTCAGACCCTCATTCAAAACTGACTAGATCTAGACTGGAATCCAAAAATTTTAAAATTTGAGTTGGACATGTTTTTCCTTGTTATTACTTCCTCTGGTCCAATATGTGTACAGTTTGCACATTTACGTTGTGATGTACTACTACTACTGAAACAAATGCCCTTCCGCCATYATTGAATGTCATATTATTTCCATCCAAGAATGCCAATGTAAATAGCTCTTTTTCTCTCTGTTAGTGCCAAAAGTTGTATCACAGCAACAAAATTCTGGAAACATTTGCACCATCCTCCTCGTCTCCTCATTACTCGCAAAGAACAAAAAGAAGATCAGTAGTAGCAGACAGCCACTGACATTGACATGGTTTGATTGATGCATTGCCTTGAACCTTGTGTATGACTGTGCGTCACACCAATCAGTCATGTTCAGTGGGATACGATTCAGGTAAACCTCTTTGTCCACCATTGTTCTCTCTCTTGCTTGCATTCCCAACAAAAGCCCTCCACCAGTGGAGAATATGTTAGCTACATACAGATAGTAGTGGTAGTACTAGTTAACATCATTTTGTTGATCAAATGCCTCAATCAGTTTRTCAGCACTTGAAGCTTTTGATGACAATCTGCTCATACAATCTTTCTCTTTTTGTGACAAGTAACAACTTTGCTTGTGTGTCCACCATGTGATTCCTGCTTGGAGCTCATCCCTTACATTTAGCAGTGCACCAACTGAGGCAGAGGAAGTGAAACTCAACCTATTGCATTCTTGTAATGCAAGGTCCTTCTCTKACCTGGAGATTGATCTTATAGATACTCTTAACTGCTCTGACTGCATTTTCCAGTGTCCATTGTGTCTCCCAATATTGGCTAGTAGTACAAGTAAGATTGAAGCACAGAAAAGAAATTGTGAAGTGGTTCTAAGAATCTGCAAAATCATCTGCCGTTCGATGAACAGACACAGCATACCGGTAGCAATAGATACTTGTACCGGTACATATCGGTACCCGTATTCTTCCAAATTGAGGAAGGAAAACAAAAACCAAAAACCATTTCCGGTCTCTTTTCTCACTCGTGTCGAACAATCGTTCGCACGAACAACGAAATAAGAATGAGGCATTTGAAGAAAAGTCTGTCACTGCTCCTCTGGATTGACTCGCATTCTGCATTCAGGTCCATCGTGGCATTCAGGTCCATCGTGGCATTCAGCAACAAAAACAACAGCAAGCACTTCAACTTCAGAAACCAGTCCACGAGATTTTCAACAAAGAGAATGTCGTCCGCTTCGAAATGGGAAGAGAACAACCCGGATCAAGCCAAAGAGGCTCGAGACGATCTTGGGATCTGGCCCCTCGACGAGCACAACGCCAAACTTTTGAACGAGGTCCATCCTCGCAGCTTCGTAACTTCCATGGAAGAAACGCCGGCTCCCGAGTACGATCTCATCGCCATCGGCTCCGGMGCCGGGGGACTGGTCAGCAGCAAGCAAACGGGGCGCCGGGGTGGCAAATCGGCCATGGTATCGGAACACCTGGCCGGGGGAGACTGCCTTAACTCGGGCTGCGTCCCTTCCAAGGCGCTCATCCAGAGCGCACGCGCCGTGTCGAACATACGAAGGGCAGCCGAGCTGGGAGTCGACGTCGGCGGGGACATCACGGTCGATTTTCCGAGGGTGATGGCGCGGCTGCGGCAAAAGCGAGCCGCGATCGCCCCCGCGGACGGCCACCCAGGCACGGAGGCCGCGGGAGCTCGTGTCTTCCAGGGGAGGGGGCGGCTGACGGGCCCGAACACGGTTGAGGTCAATGGCCAGACCCTGAAATTCAAGACCTGCGTCTTGGCAACGGGCGGCAGGCCGTGGATCCCGGAGGGGATCCCGGGGCTAAAGGAGGCTCCGTTTACGACCAACGAGCAGCTTTTCAACCTGGAGGAGCTCCCACCGAAAATGGTCATCTTGGGTGCAGGTGCGTGTGCGTAACATTCATGCCGCACGTGTACTTGCACGYTTTCTGAATTGCTTTGTGCCCCCGAATCTCACTTTTGTTCTTCGTCTTGCTGGGCGTCTGCATCTCGTCATCGATGGAAAGGAGTCGTTGCTTTGGAAATGGCCCAAGCATTCTCTCTCCTGGGGACAAAGGTCACGGTAGTGAACCGCTCGTCTCGCCTTTTCGAATCCAAGGCGGGCGACCCTGAAGCGGCTGAGATCATCCAAACCGAACTGGATGGTGTTACATTTCTCTCGAACTCCAAGATTGATAGCGTCGAAACAGTCAGCGAAGGAAAGGAAGGCCTCCCATTGATGAAGGTGGTGGTTGGARAGCAGGAATTGGAGTGCGAATGCTTGCTAATTGCTGCCGGACGGGTTGCAAACGTCGAAGATTGCGGTTTGGAGGCCGGCGGCGTAGAGTTTGAGGTCGGAAAGGGCGTCATCGTCGATGACTATGCACGGTCGGTAAGCAATCCCAACGTCTTTGCCGTCGGCGATTGCTGTGCAGGCGTTCCGAGATTGACGCACGTGGCCGGAGAAATGGCGAAACTGGCGGTTCAAAATAGCATGGCCAATGACGATTGGAAGCTCAGCAGTCTTGTGATCCCTGCCGTTGCGTACACGGAACCCGAATTGGCCACGGTCGGAATATCGTCCGAAGAGCAGGCCCGGAAAGAAGGAATCGATTGCGAGGTCTACAGGGCCGGCCTGGAACACAACGACCGGGCGTTGTTGGAAAACAGGAACGTTGGTTTTTGCAAGATCGTTGTGAAGAAGGGAACGGACGAAATTCTAGGAGCTACAATCGTGGCCGACCGCGCTGGGGAAATGGTGAACGAGGTCTCTCTTGCCATGAAGAACAATCTTGGGCTGTATGCCATYGGAAGGAATATCCATTCGTATCCAACAACGGGTGAAGCTGTGATGGGGTGCGGTGTGCAGTACATCAACAAACACCTGCCTCGATTCGACTAAATTTGCAAAACTCAACAACTGCGTACCTATATCTGTACGTGTAGCCTAGTAGAATCGATTATTATTATTTAGTAGTAAATAGTAGCGAAAATACAATAATGCTGCCGTATCAAATATTTTTCTCAAGGTATGAATGTCAATTGGAGTGATACTATCTACCCTTTTCGTCTTGAAAGACGCCAAGCATCCTTTGGATTGAACCTGTCGTGAAGTGGCTCGATCTTTTCTTTACGTTTCTGTTTCGTGATCTTGTTTGGATCGGCGGGCTTGTAGAAGTTAGGAGCCAGTTCGGTCAGCCATTTGGCATCGATAACCATTATGTTTCTCATATATTCCTTCGTGGTCAACACCAATTCGTGGTAGATCACGTACTCCGGATTCTTGTTGAAAAGGGCGGAAGACGGGTGAATGTAAACCGGATTCTGATCCACCAGCGTCCGGTAGCCTTCTTGTGGATCYTTCTTGGCAGYATTTGTGAAGAACCCAGCCGTGATGGCCTTGCATATGAGTTTGTGATTTTTGCCCGCCCTKATCAACAACAAACGATACCGGTCCATGATCGTCACCAGCTGTTTTCTGACATCCTGTGCTCGTCTCATGCTCCTGGCTTGAATGAAGTTCTCGAAACACCAGGGGTTTGAAAACTTTGCTGCTTCCCAGCCCTGATAGACTGCTAGTAGTGTCAGATGATCACCTTCTGCTTGGTGGAACTTGGCCTTTCTCATGTCGGCTTGCGACTGTTTGTCTTTTGGTCTGTAAAATGGATTTTCCACACTCAACATGGCGGTAATGGTCAATATCTCCTCGGAACAACTCAGATCAACCGAAAGAATCAGCATCTTGGATAGGTTTGGTTCGAGAGGAAATTCTGCCATTTTCCTTCCCAATCTCGACAACAAACCTTCTTCGTCTAGGGCACCAAGCGCATACAGCGTTTCAAGAGCTCCCACAAGGGTTGCAACTGGTGGTGGATCCATGAAGTCAAATCCAAGCAAATCGTTGATGCCCATTGCCTTCAGCTGCAAAACAACATTTCCGAGATTTGTCCTTTGGATTTCTGGAATGTTGGTGGATAACATTTCAGTCTTGAAGGCGTGTTCGGTGTACAACCTATAGCACTTGCCCGGGCCGGTTCTTCCTGCACGGCCAGCTCTCTGCCTTGCAGACGCTTGGCTGATTGGAGTTACTACCAAAGAATCCATTCCCAATTTAGGATTGAATGCTTTTTGTTTCGAAAACCCGGGATCTACGACATAGTAAATCCCGTCAATCGTCAAMGATGCCTCGGCAATATTAGTTGCTACCACACATTTGCGGGATCCGGGGGGAGCCGGCTCGAAAATTCGCGACTGCATTTCTGATGGCAATGCAGAATAAACCGGAAGAATAATGAGTTCGGGCGCCAGGTCACCCAAGGCTTGCATTCGTGTGTACAAAGTCTCGCAGCACGTATCGATCTCTTCCTGACCGGTCAAAAACACCAGAATATCTCCTGCGGGTTCCGASAGATGGATTTGCATTACTGTGATCAAGCACGCATCCAGGTAATCGCTTTCGGGCTCTTTCGTATATAAAATCTCGACGGGAAAGGTTCTACCCGGAATCGTAAAGATGGGGCACATAAAAAAGTACGTCGAGAACTTTTCGGCATCGAGTGTTGCCGAAGTCACAATAATTTTCAAATCCGGCCTCCGGCGGCACAAATCCTTCAAAAGGCCAAAAAGGACATCGGTGTGGATGGTCCGCTCATGAGCTTCATCGAGCATCAGTGCAGAATATCGCTTCAAATCATTGTCCGCCAGATATTCTCTCATGAGCATACCATCTGTCATGTACTTTATGATTGTGTCGGACGATGTGACGTCCTCGAATCGAATGGAGTAACCGACCTGCTCACCCAAAGCACACCMATATTCTTCTGCAACACGCTTGGCAACAGAACATGCAGCGACACGACGAGGTTGTGTACAGCCGATCATGCCTCGTTTCGTAATTCCCATTTCATCGAGGTACTGGGTCATTTGTGTCGTCTTTCCACTACCGGTCTCGCCAATCACAACTAGTATTTGATTCTTGGTAACAGCGGATATCARTTCATTTTTYAATCTGTAAATAGGAAGTGACTCTCGTTGTTCTTTGATTGATTTGTTGGAGATGATACCATAGCTTAGTGTCTTGTTTTCTGCCTTTTGTTTCCATTCCGGCGCCCCCTCKAGTTGCGACATGACGTTGATACTGCGCAATTCTTGCGCGAAATGGCGTTCTCCCGCTTCTGGCAGAGGATCTTCCCACGGTCGATTCAAGTCCTTGGGAATACTATCGATCAATTGATTGGCCTGGGCCTGACGTAATTCCCGTCGTTCCTTCGCCATGGTACCTTGTTGAAGTGCGGCTCGCTGAAGCGAACCATCCGGGTTTTTGACAATCTTGATAGGCTCGAGGTCTCTTCGGCCGCTCCTTTTTGTTTGCCCACGAAGGAAGTTTGGTTCGGTCTCGGCCAATTCCACCTCSGTCTCTTCTTCCGTTTCTTCCACCGCCAGCATTCCGTGCTCCGGATCGAACGTGGGATACTGCTCGACGGGCAAGACTCCGGATTTGATGAGTTGCTGTGCTTCAAAAAGTTCGTGCTCCGTCAGGGCCTGTTTGGTCGGTCGGAACCCCCTACCCGCAAGATTCGAATCTCGCTGCTGCGCTCGGAGTTTGTCAACGTCCAGTCCGGGATGGACGACGGCAGTGGAGGACATGGATGCTTTTGTTGCTGTCTTGGTATTGATGTCCACCGATGACGACAACGATGATTCCATAGCAGCGGTCCTGCGGAAGGGCATCAAATCTTTTCCMGTCTTTTGGTCGACATCCTTGATGGAAAGAATGAGTTTTTTGTCTCCGTTGTTGCTTGTTGTCATTGAAATCAATTTGACCCATACCGATTGACCCTTGCGAAAATCACGACGTTCATAATTATTTGGAAGCTGGTTCTTATAGCACATGCCCGAATTATTGTTGGTTTTAAAATCGTCCAAACTAATGCGAATCCCAAAGTCCAATACCTGCTCGACCCGACCGGTATAAATTTGGTGAACTTCCAGAGTTGGAGCCGATCGCGGACGCTTCAGATTGCCATCGTTGTTGTCGCTTTTGTTCGTCATCCACGCTGGCAGGTTCGAAATTCCCCTGCGCCGACTCGACTCGACGGCACCACCTCCAGAAGAAACCACCGGAGGGGGCTTTTTCGAATCTTTCGACGTGCTCGAGTTGTGTTCGTAAAACCCRCTTTCGAGGGGGACACTATTTTGCAGATTGGGTTTGGCAAGCCCCGGAAAGTTTGTCGACATGGGGTGAGAAGCTCCCTCCACCGTACTCTTAAATTTGTTCCCGTCCCTTGCTTGCCGTTGCGCCTCGGCTTTTTGGCGCTGTTTCTTTGCCCATCGCTGGATCCTCGGCGATTGACCGTTGACCCACTCTAGCAGGCTTTTACACAGACTCAGAGGCAGGTCGGGTGCCCCGTTTTCGGACATTCGTTGTTTCAGTTTTTGCGACTCCTCTAGCAATAGATGCGTTCCCAGATTGTACCCTTCCTGCCAGACAACCGCCGCGGCTCCCCCCTTTTTCAACTGCGTTTCCGTTAAGTGAACGATGAATTCTGTCAGCGTCTTGTCGGTCAGCCCGTTCAGGTGTGGACTCATAGCTTCGGTTACGCGCGAGGTTAAGGCCATGTCTTCCATTCGTTCCACGGGAGTAAAAGGAACGGATTTCTTYGCGCCCTTGTTCTTTTTCTTCTTCTTCGAGCCATCACCACCTGAATTTGCGCGTTTGCCGTCGCTGTTCCCGTTCGCCATGGCGATTGGTTGGTTGATAAATATATTCGGGTTGGAGGTGACCTAAATCTGCGGCGGTTCTTCCAGCTTGAGCTCGTTCTTGAATCGTGAGTAAGCTTCAAATTGTACTCCTTTGCGACCTAATGATCTGGCAATGAGATCCCTTTGTTATGACTCGACACTTTTGGTATCTTTCAAGGAGMGACGCACACCAAGCTTAGCTTTACTTGGAATTGTTGTCTGTGACGATCGAGTTTGGAGGTTGGTAGTAAACAGTAGACACCAACCGAGTTTTCCTCCCTTCGAGTCGGTTTTGAGGCTTTCAAAACAGTTGTGGGGTTTCTGTTCCATCATAGTTGGAGTTATTCGCGCAGCGCGTGAAAATTCCTGTGAGGGACTCACTTGGTCCCGAAATGGGATCGGTCGCTCAGTCGGAAGGCAAGTCCTGAAGTCCCATGTTCTT
>CAACVS010000324.1:98747-130097 GCA_900660405.1 Pseudo-nitzschia multistriata | reverse complement strand
TAGTACTAGTAGTTCACATTATTCCACCAACAATCAGTCTTCACAACAAAACCATCAGAAAAATTGTCCTCATGATCTGGTGGTGTCATCATGGACCTTTGYCTTCAACAAGAACAAACAACAAGAACAATGTTGTCCTTCAGTAGTGAACTMCTATGACCTGACTGTGGAGAGCATACTTGTAGCATTGTTGACCATTTTGATCTACAAAGTCTAGGTCTCTGTCTCCCCAACATGTTCATACTTGTGGAACAATGATCTGTTGTTCTTCTCAAACTCATTATTCTACTAAGAACAAGAATCTTTGAAGTGCTACTAGTAAACATCATCTTGTAGAAATAGCTAATTTGCTGCCCTGGAGTRTTATTGACTTTTGGTTCTGACCAAGAACATCAAGTTTTACAAACAGATAATCAGACTACTTTTTTGCCTTAGCRTACTCTGCTGCAGATGAATTTGCACCATCTTAAACTTATTGTTTTCATATGCTGGTACTAAGAAGATCAGCTCTGAACTAGAAGAACAGCAGAGTTTTCAGTATGATAGTTGGTTGTACTGCTAGAATTAGTACTGAAAGGSTTTGTTTTCCATGTGGGATTACTTTACAATTGTAGAGCACTACAAATATATCCATCCTACTTCTTACCCACTATCTTTCCTGAGTGACTTGCAGCACTGAAGATAATACCCTAAAAATAATTGCACCAGTCTGGTATTTTCCAGCGTGTATGTGTAGTGAAATATTACATCACACTTGTAATCTTGACAGCTAAGATCAAAGTAAAAACCATTAATAATTGTTAAATCGAGCCACTAGAATTCCTGTGAACATGAGTGTCGTTGTGCTTGACAGAGCTATCAAACTATCGCATGGTGAATATAGCTATCTGCTTACGCTTGCTCTTGAACCACCTCATTAATATTATCCACTGGGTGAAAGTCACTGGTTTGTTCATTGCTGATTCCTTCGCAAGAAGAATCGATACTCTGTATTTGCTCTTCACCAATGCAATAATGCAAACTCAAATCTGTGTTCTCGTTCTGAGCTGGGGTATCCGTAACKTTCATGTCACTTTCGAACCATTCGTGTCGTTGCAAAGATGACAAAATATCTTGTGGTGTATCACCAGAACTAAAAGCAAAGGAAGCATCTTCTAGCGATCTTGATTTATTTTCCAAATTTAAMTGAACATCGCAAACTGATTCCGAACTGTCATCATTAACAACAGTAGGGAAATCATCTTCCGCATTCATTGATTTTGAACGTGACGTGACTGACATTGCATCAACTTCCGTGTTGCCCTTCACCTTCGAGTCTGAAACAGCTAGATTACCGTTCACACACTTTACAGGAGAKGATGACTCATAAACTTCCTGCTCCGAAAACACTTGCATCTCTAGTATAGTAGAAACCAAGCTGTCGTCAACTGATATGGATGAGAGTGGTGTGAGATTCCTGCAAACGGAATGCTTCGGATTGTTGTATGAGTACTTGTACATGATGTCCTGAGAATTAGCATGTTCCATTGATAGATCATCGACGCTATCCTCGACGARATCACGTTGTATCAAGTCACTAAGAGGAACCATGGAAACTACCGAAGTATCACTCACGCTGGCTTGTAACGAGCATTCGTCACTCTCTTCTAACGACATTTCCATRTCCAATAGACTGCTTTCAAGCATACTTTCGTCCGAGCCTTCGCTCGATAAATCATCTAGATCACAGAAAACRTCTTCGTTCGATCCAGGGAGGATGGTGAAACAGGCATCAAGGTCAGAAAGGTCCAAAAGGCGATCTCGCCTTTCGCTTGCACAATCGAATTCTGCTACGTTCGTGTTGTTATGGCTCATGTTACCGTCGCCGCTCCGGTTCTTCGGATCCATTTCTCCAGCCTTTGACGAAGAGTTCGTAATCATTGTCGAGTCTTCGGAGTAGGAAAAGTTGCAACTGTTATCGTCACGGTCRCTATCTACGAGCGTTTTCTCGTCATCTTCGATCTCCTCCTCGATTCTTTCGAGCGTACTTGGTGTTCGAGAGACTGATGAGCGAAGCGATACGGAGTCACACGTAATGTCAGAGACACTCCAGTTGACATTTGGATAGTCTTCTGAGTCGCAATCATCGTGGTGATCGTATTCTTCCTCTATGTATTCCGGTACACATTTGTTTGGGCTACTCTGDGGTGAGGCGTTGGTGTTCGTGATAAAGGAAGTGGGAGATGCAGTCATGTCTTCCAATCGAACGAAGTGACGGCGGATAGGAACGCTAAGATGAGAACCTGATACAATCGTTCTTGGACTGGACTTTCGCAACGAACGATTCTTCCGATGTCGCACACTTGGGTTATCAGAGGCACCTCTGCGCAAAAAACCGTAGAAGAAGATAGAAGCGACAACAATCGTAACAGAAGCAGCTGCGACGGCTACAGTTGTGGTAATACTCGAATAAGAGCCTGTCCTTCTGTCAAAGCTCTCGTAATGGGAATCCGAGGTTTCAACCAGTGAAGCGTGTCCCTCCGAAATCAAAGCAGCTGAAACCACCGAATTTGAAAATCCATCTAAGAAACTCGAATCACCCAATCCATGTAGTATTCCTATGTGCGCTCTATTTCGAACAAAATTAGCGTCAGAGCTCGTATCTAGAAAAACTGCTGTTTCGCCATTCACCACAATACAGGTATTTCCGTCGACGATAGGATCACACTTTCCTGTGAAATAGAGTACGAGCGACACGAGTGTTCGTGAGGATAACAGCTTCGAACCGCGTAAGACTACGAACAATATTCCAGACCACATCATCCTTAACATACCCGAAGTAGAAAAAGAATGTCTTACGCCTGTTTTGACTTTGTACACCGGGCGGCCTTCCACATCGCACATATCCAATTCTATCGCCACGGCATTTTCCATTGCACGTTCCATATCACTGAGTAGTATGTCATCGTTGATTTCAACGGAGTAAGTRTAAAAAAGCTGGAGTTCGGCGGGATATGGCGCAGTGCGAACCACATCGCAGTTGGGGGTTGTGATTGTGCGATCTCCCAACATTCTACTACCCCTCAACAAATTTAGTGTGGAAGGTCTATCAAGCCACATGATATTCCTTGAAGACGTTACTGCCTCGGTGCGAGCTGTTGCTTCGATGCTAGCAAAGAGCACCAGAAATAGCGCTCTAGTAATCGAACTCCATCGTGCCATTGTAGAATTCATTGTAACAAGTAATGCCTAATTTCCTTGGTTACAACTGTGGTGATAARTAGTTTTGGCCTATGGAAAGCAGTGAATAGTACTCGTTTGGCTGCAGCTAGCAACATGTACCATGCATCGACTTGTTCTCTTTTGTGTCGATGCKRTGTTGTATGATTTTTTCCTCGTGTTCAGCCACCTGTCTCTCCTCGTCGAATGCGGCAGAGTGGCGTACCTATACAACTCCTATCGTACTCGTTTTGAATGAATTCAAATTTGTTGTGGATTTGATTTTTAAAATGAAGAGTGCCGTTCGTTAGATTAGAGAATTTTCCAGATTTTGAAGTGATGCTGCACCTGCATAAAATAGCGCTTGGAGTCGAACAAGGACTTGAAACACATGTTTTTGAATTTTGCGGTCCGGGATTTAGAAGTCACAGCTCCCGTAGTTCACACGTTAAAAATCTATGTTACTAGGAGGGGCAACATACGCAAGGTACCTTTTTAACTTCTGGGAGGGGGTAGGTAATCGACGAACCAATCAACTCAACTCAACCGTTTCAAACCTATTCGTTGTTCGCTTGAGTAACATAATCCATTCTTCCTGACTACTGGTCCCTGTGCTTTATCGGACGCCATGGAGTTTATTGAAAAGTGTAGCAGAGCGAGGCACGTTTGTGAACATCGATACGTTACACCGATGCTGGCTTGTCAACTTCCTCGTCGTTCCCATCGTGATCACCGTCAGTCATACCAGGTRCCCATGYATCYCCAAAAGTATCCGCGAATACAACCTCAGACAAATCTAATCTAGGCGTTGGTTTTTCTTCTTTACTTTGTTCATCTTCGTACTCGTACCCGGTTGCTACCATCAGTGGAATGGCGTACCTATCTGGAATGCGGAGGATTTCTCGAGCCCTCCTCGGATCGAAACCTTCCATTATTGCAGTTGCAAGGTCGTGAGATTCCGATGCGTAGACTAATGAACCGTTTGAGACAGAATCCGAGCAAAATTCTTCAGTTATTTGAACAGGAAAACTGCAAGATTACGAAAGAATAAAAAAGAATCTACTCTGCCGTTCAACTATCGTTTTCTTACCGTAGGTTTGGGCCAACAGCCCAGTGTTTTTGTAGGCCCAAGATTGGACYGGGTCGATCTCTGGCATGGGCTGAACCGTACTGAGCAAGTCTGTAGCGATTCCCTTGATCAGATTTGCAGCGTGGCCTTCTCCAATCAGAAAAGAAGTTGCTAGAGGAAACGAAGCGCGGTAGTTCGGGTGGCGATAGTCCTTTTCCAGTTTGTGGATTCGGTTCACTCGTTTTGTTGGCTCTAGATCGGAAAGAAAGACGGCGACCGCACTGGCTTGTTGTRCTCGGAACTGGTTTCCGATTCCCATCATTGCGTCCTCGCTCAAGGCGTCCTTCACATTTTGTGATTCAACGAGAATAATCTGGGATGGTTGTAGGTTGAAGCTCGATGGCGATCTCTGTGGATAAAACAAYATGTAACAGAATCAACAGAAAGTTAATGGATAGTTCTGAAGTGCGCATATGAATATGCGCCGGACGGATCCGAGAGTTTCGGATACGATTCAGAAACGCACCAACGTGGATTGGAGGACGTCCTCTTTCACTTTCTCGGGAATGCGGCGACCCGGTTGGAATCGCCGACAAGTCTTTCTGCTGCGAACAATGGATCGGAATACTGATGCCCTCGAGCTCATTTTAGATGCGAGTCGATGCACAGCAAGGCGGTTGGTTTTGTTTGGAATAAGAAGCTTGTATTAAATAATGGACGATGACGACTTAAACTGCGACAAGTTGTTGGAACGAGAAAARTGAAGGTGTGGCGTCGAAAATGGAGAGAGGGCATTTTCTGAGTCACGGAACTGGTCAAATCACGTGTGAACCGAAAACATCACCATGTATCATGTATCATACGGTAGTAGGCTAGTCCACTTTTGGGATTTGGGACATGCGTAATGGTACAGTACCCCTCATTGGCTAGCTGACTCAAATAATACTACTAGTAGTTTCTATGGTGCAAAAACTAAGTTAATGTGACTAAGGTGGAAAGCACTGCTCTGAAAAGAATGTAAAAGCTACTAGTAATCAATGAAAGCACTGTGGCTGTTTGTTGTTGTTTCTGAAATACTAGTACTAGGAATGAAATTGAATTCATTGATTTGTTCTTGTGTAGTAGTATGTTGGGCATTGTTGTAGTTCTTCTTGTTGGTGGTGGTGTTTTTTGTAAGGAGAACAAGAAGAAGAAGAGGTGTTCTTACTGCAAATAGACCAGCACTACTACTACTAGTAGTGGTAGTACCACAAACAGACCAGCACTACTACTACTAGTAGTAGTAGTGCTAGCCTAGTAGTAGTACTACTACTAGAAATTCAAAGTAACTCTTGTTGAAAGCACAACAACAACAAGAACACAAGAAATCCAATTGCTTGTGTAAGACCAACTTGACCAACATAGCATTTTCCAAAGATCTTCCCTATACTAATTTGTGAACAGTGCTTGTATTGGCAATATTGATTTGGAATTGAATCTGTTGTGTTCCTTTGTGACTTCTTTGAGTTTGATGGGTAGTAATGTTTTATTCATGTTCTTGTGGACATCAAAATTTAGCTGTTGATGCAGTATTTTTGAGTTGCCTTCTTCTTCAAGGGCCTTCTCTATCTATCAAACAAAATATCCATTAATGTTGATCAACAAACAAAATATCCATTAATGTTGATACTTTCACAATCCTGGTACCCAT
This sequence comes from Pseudo-nitzschia multistriata, assembly GCA_900660405.1. Classification (NCBI taxonomy): domain Eukaryota; phylum Bacillariophyta; class Bacillariophyceae; order Bacillariales; family Bacillariaceae; genus Pseudo-nitzschia; species Pseudo-nitzschia multistriata. The sequence goes on along the minus strand of CAACVS010000324.1, from coordinate 124,140 downwards.
TTTTCAGTTTGACAGACTTGAGTGTACAACAAATAACTCTATGATTTGCTTCTCATTTTTCAACATCAATGTGTTGTCATCAACCATGACACCAGGTCTGCTACTGACATGCAATTTAAGCACTGAACTTATCCTTTTGGTAGGTTTGGTTCCTTCTGCAACAATGTCAGCATCTGATGTAGAAGTTACTAATAAGCATTATTTCTGATAATATCATGGTATGTCTCTCCTGTATGTTCTTGTTCTGTCAATCTGTAGTTTTAGGTTTGAAGCCTTCTTCATCACAGCAATACTAGTGTGATCTGGTAATCTGTTATTTATATTTTTGAAGGTGTCATGTTGAGACAAGTCAAATTTATCAAGTCTTGGGAATGTGATTCCCTTTSATTTAAAAATAACCACCAGTTTGATTTTGGAGGAGTRACCAATCATGACAATGACTCCTYGTTGATGTACTACTASTAGTWGTTGTTGTTGTCCCATTTGCTGGCAGCTAAATGTTATTGTAGAGGCTGTCAATTATGGTGTTGCTGGCATTGCTATGCTCTCCTACATTGCTGCTCCCCAACTTCTTGGAGAGGAAATGCTGGCAATATTTCTTGTAGGACTCAAACTTGTCTAACATGGCCCCAGAAGTTGGTGCATTGTGCCTGTTGTAACCATAGCAAAAGCTGCCCATAATTCTTGTTGTTGTTGGCTTCTTTTTAATGCCAGACTGACTGATCACAATGATGATTAAATTTTGAGTCTTGGGAGGATTTCAATCTTCTTACATTTTGGAATTACTGATTGCAAATATGACTGAGGATTTATTTGAGTCTTGGAAGCWATTTGTTTCTCTTAATCTTGAAATGACCAATCACAAATACAACTGACTTTTTTGAGTCTTGGGAGCAAKCTGGTCTTAAATATTGGAATTACTGATTGGTGTCACAATAATGACTCAAAGTTTTTGTTAAAAATTAATTATCTGTTTTTTTCGACATACAAAATTATTTGCAATTTTGGGGCACTGAGGCCTACATGGATTATTGTATAGGCTTGGCCAGAAAATCTACAATCCAGTCGTAGATTACCAGCCCTTGTTTTGCATATAATGACTACTTTGACTAAAAACCTGGCTTGTACTGCACTTTACAGTGGGGTACGTGCTGAATTTTATTCCCACCAGTCTTGGGACCAAATACTTTCAGTCTTGGGACCAAATAGTTTTGCTATTCCTACTTTAACACGTGCTACTATGGCTACAAATTTTTAATCCCATCAGTCATTACATGGTAAAAAGATGGCCCAAAATCCATGCATTGTATAATTTAATTGTATAATTGCTGTTTTAGTCCTGAACTGACAGTTTRAGCTGTATCTTGGTCCCCAATGGACACTTAAATATGGTAAGCCCATGAATGGAGAGCAAATTTAAGCAGGATTCTAGTCACATGGGGAGTTGGGGGTCCTAGTGGTATTTATTGATATACATGTACAAATATAYAGCATTCCTAATGTATGACTGGATTGTGTTTTTTTGAGTAGGTGAGGACCCTATATGATACACACAAAAAACAGTTTTTTCTTCTCTATTGGAAGTCCTCCAGCCCAGGAGAGCAGTGAGAATTCTTCAAGGTCAATGGCTACTTTGCGGAAATAATAGTGGTATTCCAGTGCACTGTAGCSAATACTGAACACAATTTTCAGGCTATATTCTTCTTCTATTTTCCTAAACCATACTTGTTTTTTTTCATCAATAATGAACATTTTGCAAATGGAGCAAGATGTCACACACACATAACACACAAAATCAAAAAAACAAATGTGGAAATTCACTTGGCATGGTACAGGAGTAGTATTACTAGTAGTGCTACTACTGCTAGGGAAGAGTTCATGTGTGAGTCTGGTTTTAGACACTTTTTCTTGTCTGCAATCATAAGAGAGGAGAAACAGACCACTGTGGATTTCCTGTCTGAGAGTTGCCCTCTGCAGGGGAGTTTGCTTGATGTGGTACTGGGCATAGGAGTCTATGTCTGTGTCCATGTTGGAGAATTCTCTAGAAGGAGGGGAAACAGGAGGCTTTGGGACCTCAAAACAAACACAAGGATTATACTAGCAAATGCATCCCCCCTAGCTCTGACCAGTCCTGTCATTTTGATTGGAACAAAGATTATCAATCAATCTACTTCTCATTTGACACACCCTTTTTTGTTGTCCCAGGAACAAGTTCCCTGTTTGTGCATCTTGCTGCTGTGTTTTGCTGSCACCCTATATCACATACTTAAGAACAAGGTTACTAAAAATAGTGTGAAGTTGGCAGAATCAAAATTTTTGGTGGGAAGAAGACTGMTCATACTACTAGCTGCTCCAAGGGGCAGCACCTCTCTCTCCTGATGAGATGAGATGGAGGCACAACTAAGCAAGGCTATTAGGGGTACCAAGTTCCAGTCAGTTTTTTCTGCTGAAATTGTAGTCAGACTGATACTTTTCCTTCAGGAATAATCTCCATTTCTGAGGCACTCATTGAGGAAAAGGATGTTGTTGTTCCTACTACTAGTACTACTAGTATTGCTGGAATTGCTGGTAGTGCTGGCAGTGGTAGTAGTGGTAGTAGTGGTAGTAGTAGCAGTAGGCCATGAAGAAAACTGCAGACATATCTCTGTTCATCACAATAACAAAGAAAAAGAGGAGAACATGGAGGAAAGGGCATCTCTATTGCTGAAAGGGGACGGCAGGGACAAAAAGAAGGATAAGTGTACACAACAAAGGCAAATCAGCTCCATGACATACTACTAGTACCACTAGTATCACTACTATTACTTGTAGCAGTARCATTACTAGTTGTACTATTACAAAAGAAGGACATCTCCAATGGCAGTGGAGTACTACATGGCTATTTTACAACCAAGTGCTCATTAAGAACACTGTGCAACTTRTGCTACAGCTTATGTGGTTGTATGAAGCAGATGGTATAAAAGAGTACTATTGATCATACCAGAGTACCTCTCCCTGTTTTTTCTTTTTTGCTTTTGGGGAGAAACTACTAACCAGCAATTTGCATGTGTCTCAAGCCAAAATTGTCCATTACGCATGTTGTGCACATGAAACTATTTCTTGGTCTTAAAACTGGTGGGATTCAAAAATTTAACACTACGACTACTAAGCACATGCATTATGTACATATTTATTTTTTTTAGTCAAACTAGTCATTACAACCAAAAGTAAGGGCCCAAAAGCTACAAMTGGTGTATAGATTTGGGTGCCCACTCTATACAATAGTGCCTTGGCAATCAAAATTATGGAATCAACAGATAATTCCTGGTGATGTCATGCCGCGAAAAGAAAGTCCATCACTCCACAAACCAAGGAAAGCCAGAGTTCTCTCATTTATGGCCAAAACCAGTGCAGTTGAATGCTTTTCACTGTACTACTGAAGGGCCTGGACACTCCTCAAGTAATTCATATATGCCCTTCATCCCAACTTGCAAGGTGRCAATGATACTTTGATAATAGTGGGATGACAGCCCTAATACAGTTCACTGTTGTTGGGCAAGAACATTAGACAATCCCATTAGTCTACTATGGGGCACATAGTTGGTTGACTTGAACAAAAGTAAYCATTGCCAGCAGAACATTGTATCACCAGAAGTTACSCATGTTTCCATTTAACAAGAAGAATAGTTCATAGATCCAATGAGGCCCTGATAGTCAAAGCATTACAATTRATTTACCAAAGTGAAGAAAGTCACAAAAGAAGTGTGTAATTTTCATGCCATATTTTGCATGTGTTAATTCTAGTACCACCAGTACTAGTGGTAGGTACTAAACAACAACTTGTACACAAAGAATGTAGTTTCAGTCAATAGTATACTACTAAGTGGGATTCAACATATGATTCAAATAAGACTTGGTCCCCAACAACTAATGAACAGATATAGATGAGAGGAATATTGTTCTTGTGCTCAAGAGTATCYATGTGGCAGACTACTATTGATGGATATAGAATGATGTGTGTTGTTTGCAAAGTAGGGAGCAATAAAGCAGGCAAATACTATAGCTACTAGTTACCTTCATCAGTAGTAGTTTCTTCACAAACATGATGAAAGGAACACAAAGAACAATTGGTGTGTCACTACCTCCTTCACATGTTTCCAAAKAATCAAAAGTCAATTCAAGCAGAATATCACTCTTGCATCATGGACTCCTATAAAACAAACCTTTGCAAATATAATGTGCTTAATTTTCAAAAACTAWACAAATTGATCAAGAAGTGGTGAAAGTATCAGCATTCCTTTTAAGGAAACATCAATTTTTAAAAGTTTGTTTTCATCATCAATTTGACAAGAATGAAACTATCACACATGCGGTGTCACTGACAAAACAGCGGCGGAATCCCATCAAGAAAGGAGAAAATGAAGCACAGTGCACAYGTAATTAAAACAAATGACACAACAAAGAAACATGCATTTAAGAATATTATCATCACCAATAGTGGCTTCAACATTAAATTTGAAACAGGAATATGTGTTGTATTTCGAAATGCCCTAGGACCTAGGATAGCTCAAATAGTTTCCCAACTGATGTCCAGAGCGCTCATTCATTGAAGAGCCTAATAATGCAAAAAAACGAACCATCCATTTGATGGTTATCAGTACTAACTTTCCGTCGAAACCTAGCGCCAGTCTTTCCGTGGTTTTTGTACCCAGAGAACACTTTGTGCTTTGCTTTAGTCTCGATCAATCATTCAGCGAAACTTCGGTCAACGGAACAGTTAAAAACGACAACATGTCTTCTCTATCTTCTGTCAGGTCAATCTCCTGTATATGAGCTATGGCAGCCTCGAAAGAAGCAAGAAAATAACCTATCTCTCCAATTCGATTGATCCGATCGCACAGATTTTGCAATAGAATGCCTGAAGAACCAGCCATTAACACAAGCAAATCAGGAAAAATACAAAAAAGGAATGCAATCCATCGAGACAAGAACGGAAGAAAGGACTTACTGAGAGCGCACGGACGTTCCATTTCTGCTCGTACGACGCAGAAGATGAAAATGGGTAGGAATTCATCAGCACCCAGCAAATTTTGCTCAGAATGTTCCCTTCCATACAATTGTGATACTTCTTTAGCAGCATCCACAATAGCTCGGAGTTTCACGCACGGAAGAGTACTCATTCCCACTCCTTGTTTTAATATATTAGCAACTGATTGCCAATGAGAAGGGCTRATCTTGTTAATCCGAAACATCCCTTGTGGCCGTTTTCGAAGCTCCTTCGTAGCGAAGAAACATGCAGACGAGAYACGAGTAAGATTGGGCACCTTCTCCAGAAAATAATTAACAAGAGAGCAGTACTGATTCTTCCCATTCCATTTACCTTTATTTTAAATAGTACCTCCATATCATCATTCCGCCAACCATTTACGAGAAGTCTTGAGACTACGCTCCGTAGAGGAACATACACTTCGATCTCGACTTGCTCACGAACAGATTCTCTAGAGCAACGAGCAGGTCCAAAGAGTTTAGAACATGACCATGACGTACAAGAATATAGATCCTCCAAATTTAAAGAAAAACCAACGTAAATTGCATTATCGCGATCAATACCTTGTTACGGACTCACCTGACAAGTCTTTCCCAATAACTCTCGTCGACGAAATACTTATGGATCGCAGAATACTCTTGACGCTTTGCTATTGATCGAAGGTCATCGTTACAGCTATCCAGAATCAAATCAACTAATTGGTCCAAAAACTTCCGAATTTGTAGCAGCTCATTCATTGCTCGTGTTTTCAAAGACGTTCCATTTCCGTTCTCAATCGATTCAATCTCGTGTAGTTTGGGCCCTCGAGCCCGTGCTGCGTAAACAAAATCTCTCACAATTGCATTCATTGTATGCAACAAGAAAATTCGCCAYGAATACCTTTGGATACTACGTTTTAATAGCTGTCTGGTTTCATCTTCTATGCGTTCCGAAGTGCTATTGAACGTACGTTCATATGAGATAGGTACATTGCCATCCTCTAAACCTGCATCTACTCCTAAGAACGACTGCACATACAAAGCGATCTCCGCAGTATTCGGATGCAGAGGGTTGCATGTGTAGACAATTCCTATGAGTTCTCGGAGAAATTCTTCCAGATACTGACAAGTTTGTTGACGTGAATCGTCGAACTCCTCATTTCTCCTCTGCCGGCGCCGTTTTTGTGACGGTGACATAGATGAAGAAAGTGACGGACTGCCAAAGACTGAGGCCCCCCACCCAGCTTTTCTGTCACCTGGAATAGTAGGTTCTTTCAAAGATTTCATGTTCAGCATCTCCTTGTAAACATCCGAACTCGACGGAAGTAATTCCAAAGCAGCATCACGTAAATCAGAAAAATCTTCCCAATATCGAATAGGAGCATACCATTCACGACCCGTTTCTACATCATATACCCATATTGTGTATGCGATGCGCGATACATTGTTGCTGTCGTTGTTTGGTTCGCTAACTTCCACAAAACTGTTGAGGATTCGAGCACTTAAAGATTTTCGGATCCCATGCAAKGGAATCCAAACAACATCCTCCAAGTGCGTGGTATCATTCCGGGGATGTTGGCTTGTACTATGTTCCTCAAATGACCCCTGGGGCCAAAACAATCGTCTTGGTGCGAATTTTCTGTCTAAAGTAGATGGAGTAGCTGAAGGAGGTACTGACCGTATTTCTTGAGCTTTCTCATACCCACAAAAAGCCTGAAGATATTCAAACGGAATCAAAGGAGAATCCAAGGGTAACGGTGGAGTTGATCGCGTGCATGCTTCTGCATGTATATAAGTTTGTGGGTGAGATTGTTCATAATTTTGSACTCCTTGATGCTCCTTAAATTTGTCGCTGTCCGCTGCAAGGGCACGAGCCTCCGTATCTTGATGTTGTATTTCTTCTCCCTTTACAAAGTTTTCTTGCGTAAACACCATCAAAGCTGCCATATCAGGTGGTAAATCGTTTGGATCGAAAAGGGGAACGAGAGATCCCCTTTTGCTGCCAGGTGCTCTTCCGGAAACGGCAATTCGAAGGGAGTTCGACGATTCCCACTGCCGAGTCCGATCTGTAAATTGTTGCAATCGTCGAGTGATACGCCACTCATCTTCTCCACAACTAATCAGTTTTAGTCGTGCTAATTCAATCGAGAGAGGATGTCGCACCAAGTTAGACGATATTCTACGTGGAGTTCGAGATGGTGAAGGTTTGTGAAAGGCAGAGGAGGACGAAGGGTGCAATGATCGGGAATAACTCGTCGGCGGAACTTGGTTCGGTTCTTGTCGTTGAGGTGGGTAATCTTCTTTGACGAGTTGGATGRGTAATGATTTCCCGAAACTCCCTCGCTGAGCATGCAGCGGATCAAATTTACCTTCGTCAAAATCGAATGTAGTTGTATCGAGCAAAGAAGTGACGCTGCGCTCGCTAAATGACTTTCCAATCGATTCTGTTTCATCTGTCGTCACTGGTGTCGGCCCCGACAATCGTTGTCGGTGTCTTCGGATATGAAGGACTACCGGGGTTGGTGAGTTTTGTATTAGCTGAATCACTTTTTGCTTTTGAATTTTATACTCATCGCTCTGCCTATCGACAGWGAAGGATGAAGATAGTGGGACTTGCATTACGAAGGCAGTACCGTTGATTCCAATGAGGACATCGCCACACAAGATTCCGGCAGTTTCGGCCGGACTGCTAGGAAAATTATTGGTAACCTCTCCTTTCTGGATCTTTTTTGAATCGGGAATGAATCCAACCACCATCAAGCCAAACCGGATCAYTATGTGTCCAGGCATGGCATGRGAATCAGGATCTCCGTATTGCTGTTGCTGCTCACGCAGGTGGTCACCTTCTTCAACTATTTCTTGCAGAGTCATCCCCAAACCCAGGCTTTGATCTCTATCCACGACGTATGTATTGTATTCTATGTGATGTCGTCCTGGATTTTTTGTTTGACTGAAGGATGATGACAATGACGGCATCGCTGTTCTCGCTGCCAACTTGTATTCTTGCATAGCCCGAGATTCTAAATCGTGTATTAATTCATAKGTACGTACATCGTGACCGTTRTCGCTTCCTACACTTTTCCGTTCTCGAAGAACAGCTACCGATTTTGGCAGGCGTAAAAAATCCTCGTCGGGAAGTTCAGTGATATTTGCATTCCTGTGACGAAATTTGGGTTTTTGCTGTTGTCGCATTTGATGGTGTTCTCGATCTCCTCGGACTGTTTCTTGATAACYTTCGTCATAGGACTTTGCTGTTCCTTCTACTTTTATAGAMGATGCAGATTGCGATATCGAAGACGACGACGTTTGGTTAGCAATAATGTTCTGATAATGCAACTCTCTCAAAGCATCTGTCGTTTCTTCTGGAAAAATCTCCTTCAAAAGGGCAATTCCAGGGAGATCCAACTCGTCGATGGTAGAATTTGGATTCAAGTCCAAAGATTGCGAGGATACGGAAGAGGATGAAGAAACGGAATCCTCGTTGGTACCTTCGTCCTCTTCCACCTCGAGTGGTGACGTCAACGACTCAATCGAACTCCCACTAGGAGCAATACGCGACAGTAGATGATTCTCATCATTATTTAGCATGAAACTGGTCRAAGGCTTCTCGTCATCGGCAATGATGTTGTAACGGGAATCCATGCTGTTTCGTTTGTCGCCTTCGTCCCGATTGACTTATCTCATCGTACAAATTAAATCRCAAAAAGGTAGTCGTGTTTTCAATTTTCGAAGTCCAAGTTTCCGTAAATAGAATTATATTCCCTCGCTCCTCCCCACTTCTAAACTTTACTTCAGACTATGTCCGGCAATCTACGATGGATGTTCTGACATAGATGTTGAAATAATGTAATGCATGTAGTGAAATAGGGGACTGGGTCAACGCATCTGGCACTCTTACCGGTAAGAGCACATTTCATTTTTGGATAGCAATGGGAAAGGTTCATACGCCTTGACATGTACAGTAACATTGTACAGTACCGTACTGGCACGAATTTCGGTGCTCCCGGATTGTTTACCGCGTACGAGTACTGGAAAAAGCGGTTTTGTGATCTCTTAGTATTGGAAGGTATATATGTACCATATGATATGAGTTGATCACTTTATTTCGGAACCTGATGGTCGAATCCGGGACCTAGACCTTGGCATTGCAGGCATGACCCTGCGGACCCCGGCTGCAGCGACACCGTGGATATGGAAGAGTGGAGGGGGGGGGTTGGGCGAAGCCAATTTTTTAAAATCAAATTTGTGTAACTGTTGTAAACGTCAAACGTCATCACCAACCACACGATTTTCTTTAATCTTTAGAAACGTGGTAAAAAATTTAAGGCACCATTGATCTTCCTTCACTTTCTCGGTTGTCTCGTGACGTGAGAAGTTCTGATTGGCCAAAACACACGTAGGGAATTATATTTGAAGACACGTTTCACCGAAATCCGCGTATCCCTTCGAAAATGCGCTTCTAAAATGTACGATGATGCTGTGAGATACCCGAAATCAGTCGGCATTACGTGACCAGTTGCTTTCTTCTTTTCATCCCGCCGAAATCGAAAAGGTATTCTTTGCACCCTTTTTGCTTCAACCAGCTTTTCTGCATAATTGCAAGAACCCGAATCGAACATCATAAAAAAATAGACCACAGTAGAAGACGCARCAATGAAGTTCCTTCCCCTAGCCCTCGCCGCCCTTGCAGTTAGCACCGATGCCTTGCTCACGAGTCCGGTCAAGAATGGACAAAAAGTTCAGGTGTACGTCGAACTCWCTCTCCAGAAGCAAGCGAACTCTGTTATTGTCGATCATCATTTTCATATGCTATTTTTCTTACTTGGCTCTTTTCTGTATCATTCCTCAGGCTTCAAAGAACACGCGTGACAAAGGATATCAAGATGCCCGATCCTATTCCTGTCGAAGGCCAAGAGGCAGCCCTGGAACTTATGCAAACCGGGCGTCTCTACAGATATAACACTGGCCCTGGCGAAGAATCGGCTGTTTCCATTTGCGAGAAAGAAATCTGTGACTACACTGGCTTCAAGTACTGTGTTGGACTCAACTCGTGTGGATCCGCATTGATGTTGTTGCTGAAGACGACTGGTCTGAAGCCTGGTGGCAAAGTTTTGTCGAATGCTTTCACATTTGGAGCGGTTCCATCTGCCATTGAGCATGCGAATGGAAAGGCTGTGTACGTCGAGTCCAACAAGGACCACGTCATGGACGTTGCGGACTTGGAATTGAAATTAAAGGAAAATCCCGACTGCGGCCACGTTTTGATTTCTCACATGCGAGGAAAGCTAGCCGATATGGATGCCGTAAAGGATCTTTGCGACAAGTACGATGCCATTTTGCTAGAAGATGCTGCCCATTCGTTGGGAGTATTTTGGCAGGGTGAACACTCTGGCCACAAGGGGGTGGCATGTGCCATTAGTAGTCAGAGTTATAAAATGATTAACTCCGGTGAGGGTGGATTTTTGTTGACGGATGATCCTAGTATTGCTGCCCAAACCGCCACTATCGCGGGTGCCTATGAAGGACTTTCGGTAAAGCACACTACAGTCCCACCTCCCGAGGCTTTCAAGGGATTGTCCGTCAAACACCCCAATTATTCGATCCGAATGAGCAACTTGGCAGCTGCTGTTATTCGCCCCCAAGTCGGCACTCTGGAAGAACGTATCGAAAAGTACAACAGGCGGTACTACATGGTTGTAGATAAACTCGAATCCAGCAGTGTAGGAAAACATTTGTACGTTCCGAAATTGACCCCCGGAGTCACCAGAATGGTACATGATTCCATTCAATTCAACTTGGGAGAAATCTTTACCGAGGAAATGACGCAAGACTTTATCGACGAATGTGGTTCCCATGGTCTTCCCGTGGAACTGTTCGGRCACAAGTCGAACGCAAGAAATTTTGTGAACTGGGGATTCGCTCCAGCTGAAGACCCTTTGCCKCAAACCGCAGAAATGTTGTCGCGTGCTTGCGACTGCCGAATGCCCTTGATGTGGGAAGACGAAGACTTTAATGRTTTGGCCAATGTGATCATCGAAAGTCTCGAGGCAGTACTTGCAAAGAATAAAATGGACGCGATATAAAMAGCTGAAATAAAGTCGCCATCCTTCTTCCAAATACCCAAAATATCGGACCCAAAGTTCGTGATGACACTTGTGGCTCATCGACTGCATGTGCAATAAGACTACAACCTCACATTTTGAGCCCTTGGGAATAGATTGACAATAGACTTGGTCAACTCATGGTTCCCGACGTTTGTGCGTCACAACAGCATGAAGTATATAAAGGACGCGAAAATTTTTGTCCACCATTGCTTCAGTCTTTACATATTACTGTACTAACCAATGAATGACTTGCATGAAAATAAAATACAATTTGAGCATAGYATAATCGAACTATAGAGAATCATGATGTAATATATTGCGTGGATCATAAGATTAAACCAACCAACTAATGAGACCTGAATCCTATCCGACGAATCCAATCAAGTTCGTCGGTGTGGTGTTGTAGAAGAGGGACTTCAGCCAGAAAAATAAAGTAGCAATAGATTTCCATTGAGAGTCTGATGAAGTTGTCCACTCCAATTAGTGTGTAGTGTACCTTACAAAAATAATACGAAGTATTCAAACAAAATTGAGCACCGCAAACCTTCCGAAAAACTCTTTTGGACGAGTGAAACCTAATTGATTGTGTTGATACAGATTTTGTTTTCTATTCAAAAGATTAATAGTCATCGCAGCCACGAGTATCACGACCTCTCGCGCTTCTGTATTCTTGTTTTCAAAACAACGTGGTAGTATTCSAGTACCATTTCTTGCTCGAGAACGGTACTCGACAATAGATTTTATGGTATTTCTGTTCATATCGACTTCTTGCTATCCACATATTCTTTCTGCCAAGCTTCGAGGTTTTCTCGCATCCGTTTGTTAAGTTTGCAGACGGGTCTTTGCGGCTTGATTCCCTTTTCAAAGGCGTCTTTCCAGTTATCGAAGAGACCGGCCTTAACTAAGCACGCACACATGACCGTCGTAGATCGACCCCGTCCATGAGCACAATGCACCATCACATGTCCGCTCTTTCTGGCTTCCACAGCAAAGGTAGCCGCCGCCTCGAGACCGGCCGGATTCAGAGGCACCCCATCCCAGGTCGGAGCACTCAGATAAGATTTTGTGCGGTTCCTGCAGGATTCCGGAAATTCTACCGTCAAATCGACGACACCCCCCCAATCCATGTTGAGTTCGTGTCCATAGCATCCCCCTACCCACCATCCAGGCTGAACTTCGGTAGCAACAGGCACGGGTGGGTTGTGAGATTTGCCAGTTAAAGTATGCACATGCGTATACAAAATGGTAGGCAAATGAAAGGGAAAAAATACCAGGTAACTCCAAAGTGGAATCTTCCCTTTTGTTTGGTCTTTGCCTATAATTCGCATTCCTCGTTCAGATTTGAACAATATAGCAATGACACCATTAATCACAGCAGAGTATCCCAAGACAAGGCGGGGAATCATGCCCATCACCAAGGCTTGATGAGTGGCCCTATCTTCTACCGATGCCGGCGATGTCGCAGAGATGGTAGATCCATCCGAAGATCTGCCATCGGGATCCAGCATGTTGTAGCCCATGAACGAGAGGGCTGAAAGGCCAACATATTTTAGGTACACTCCGTGGACAGCTCCCATTGTTCAATTACTTCGATTGTTGGCACTTGCAAAAAGTGTCTGTTTTGAGTCGGAACAAACTAAAAAAAATCACGATAAAAAGTGTTCCGAATGAACACCAACGATTCGCAGAGGTTCGGTAAAAAACAATGCTTSTCGTTGAGCGGATTAGCGGATTCAAATTGTCTCAGTTGCTTGTTGCTTGTTGCTTGTKGCAGTTGTCGAATACTTCAACATATRAACATATGATAGAAACGTATGAATACGGAATCAAAATTTTTGTCTTACTCGCGCCTGCAAGGTTCTTGAAAGAAAGTATGGCTTTTCCACAATTCATTAGAATGATAATATACAGATTCAAATGCGAGCAATAACGGCTGCCAGTTCTGCGCCTTTGGCGACTGGATTTCGCGGGAAAAACCTGGCTCTATCGCCAGTTCGCTCGACAACATCGAAACCATCGGTGAATAMAATTTTTCGAACACCAAGAAACGCGCAACAAGCAGGATACTGACCATCACCGAGACCACCGTTTCGTGACACAAAACTCTCTCTCTCCAATCTCAAGTTGGGTATTTCCTSATAGAGCACGGTAACTTCGAACGCACAACACTACAAGATCAGAACTACCTCGCAGTAAAACAAAGACCAACTTACTAACTGAATATCAAATCGCTATCAAAAGGAACACAACAACGCAAATATGGATAAAGAAAATTCTCGGTTCCACCAACCGACAACGGCGTCGCGTCCTTGGAATGCACATCACCAGAAACATACGCACAGCTTCGACAAACCATCTCCTCTTTCAGGAATATCAGACGGATTTTCTCCCGACGATGAGATGGCCCAAAGAGCACGGCAGGGAAAGAAATGGGCTCTGAACGATTTTGAGATCGGAAAGCCGCTAGGTCGAGGCAAGTTTGGTTCTGTTTATCTCGCGAGAGAAAAACAATCGAAGTATATTGTTGCCATAAAGGTACTTTACAAATCCCAGCTTCTCAAGGCAGGCGTAGAACATCAACTTCGACGAGAAATTGAAATTCAGTCACATCTGAGACATAGCAATATTCTCCGCATGTATGGATACTTTTACGATTCGAAACGGATTTATTTAATTCTTGAATACTCACCGGGTGGCGAACTTTACAAACGCCTGGTGCAAAAGGTCCACTTTTCGGAGCGATCTTCTGCCAGATACATTTCCGATTTGGCAACGGCTTTGGACTTTTGTCACACCAAGCACGTTATACATCGAGACATCAAGCCCGAGAACCTTTTGCTGGGAGCTCACGGCGAGATAAAGATTGCAGACTTTGGCTGGTCGGTCCACGCACCAACCTCCAGAAGAAATACTTTGTGTGGGACGTTGGATTACCTTCCTCCGGAAATGGTCGAAGGACGAGAGCATGACAAATTTGTCGATGTCTGGAGTCTCGGTGTTTTGCTCTTTGAATTCTTGTACGGTGGACCGCCCTTTGAAGCCGAAGGCCACTCAGCGACTTACAGAAGGATCTCACGTGTTGATTTAAGATTTCCAGCCAAACCAGAAGTGTCCGAAGATGCTAAGGATTTGATCCGAAAATTCCTGGTGAAGGATCCCCACCTGCGAATTCCCTTGAAGGACGTTCCCAAGCATCCTTGGGTAGTACGGATGCTGAGAGAAACGAAAACCAGCTATTAAAAAAAGCAAACAATCGAGCAGCTAGCTTCATATGGTTAAAGCGCTCTCTTTTTCTTTCTTTTCTACAAACGGGGAACAAAATGAAATGAAATGAAACCTGAACGAATAAATTAGTCTTCTTGCACTGGATGCAGGACTTTCAGATTTATATTAGATGCGGTGTGGCAAGTTTGGGGCTTGCCCTAAWCGCAAACAAATATTTAATGAAAGGAGAGATGAATTTCTCTATCGCGAAAACCATTGTGTTGATTAAAAATAATTTCTCTTTCTCAAGACGAAACAAGACGTCATTTTTTTCAGTGGGTWRAATAAAAACAAGTAATAACAATGTTGTTATCAATTATCACAAGCTGGTTGCCACACAGCCTTTTTCTGTATTAAATGGGAAATCAATTTCCAATCGTACGCAAGTTTTCATCATCTGTTGGTTCAACTTTGCAAGATCCTTGGTCCTCCAATTGCTGGACACTGTTTAGGGGTGTCGCCATTGCCATTGCATTCCGAAGGCGACGCTCCTGCCGCTTCTGGATTTTCAAATCGCGCTTGATTTCTTGTTCATTCTTTCGTCTGTACATGGATCCGAAGAGCGTTGTCTGATTTTTTTGCAAGAAACGCGCCAAGTCCTGTAGCTTGGCGAGAATCATACTTCCAATTTCGGCAAATGCATCCTGGTCGGCATCTTCGTCGTCRCCGTTGGGACAATCTTCGGTCTTCGGACCATCTTCTCCCACGCCAACCTTGTTTTCTCTGACTCGGTCTYGACCTAGTTTTTTCTCTCTGGATTCTTGCAACTGTTGATCTAGAATCCGTGGGAGAGCAGACAGGAGGCGAAGCAAGTGTTCACAACCGTAAATATCTACCTTCGGTGGCAACATTGCAGGGCTCTTGTTTGTACTTTCATCGTTTTTGCCTTCCAGAAGATTGTCTTCCAAGACAAGAATCTGGGATGTTTCGGAGGGGTACAAAAGACGAGTCATCAACGCCTGTTCAAAGTATAGAACGATGCCTTCGGCCATGTCTGTCCATTCCTTAACAAGCTCGTCTGACATTCCTTTTCCATTGTTACTTCCCATATCATTGTGCGCCGAATCCACGCCGGAAGCATCTTCTACCGCGACATTTYGTTCCGAATTCTCTTCTAAKCCCGTAGGATTCKTCTCGTCAGTCTTTTCCATAGCTACATCACCAACTTCTGTGCTCTTTTCTTCACTGTTTTGGTCAGCTCTTGATTTGCCTGTGCTCGATTTATCTCTATCATTCCCGTYCCATGAGATCCCTTTCTCCTTCAGATACAAGCTCAGGGCATCGCGAATCGTGACCTTAGCGGGAAGGATGTGTACCATGTCCAAGTTTTTGGCTTCGTCTGTGGCATCGCCCCCATCGCCACTCTTCTTAGCAGTATAGTTACTGTTGTTCAAGTTTTCCCAGTCTTCTACCAAAATTCTCTTGAGTCCAAACGAAAGTGGTATGGCTTGGATATGTGACGCCTGTCGATTGACGAGGCAGGATTGGACCGCAAGGTTGGATTGATCGCGCAAAACTTCTTGCGGTGATTTGCCTTTCTTTTTCTTCGCTTCCTGCCTACGCCGCTTTGCCGCCGCCAATTTCTTGGCGCGTTCCTTCTCCTTGCTCTCATTGTCACTATTGGTTTGGGTTTCTTTCTCATCCCATCGGCGGTTGAGAGCATCCAATCGCAGTTTCCACTGCTGGAGGAAGAGACCCGCATTTTTAATCTTTCGTGCTTTCGTTTTTTCCTTGAACTCGAGTTGAAKGGCTTTATGGGACCTCGAAATTTCTTTCATTCGTTCGATGTTGTCCGGTGTGACTTCCCAAATATAATTTTCCGAAACCCAACGATCCCAAATAGTCTTCCATCCTTCGTAATGAACAAAATAGTGCCATTCGGATTGCTCGCTGTCCTGAGTCTTTTTGTCATTCTCGCCCTCTTCTCCATTCCCTTCTTTAGAATTGKTGGTCCCACTGGTTTCCAATATGTCTTCCGGAGAAATGTCGAAAATCCCCAGGCACGAAATTGTCTTTTGTTGATTGAGTCCATAGAGTTTGCGTCGGACAGTTGCGTAGTAGAGAATCCCGTCCTCGTCGCGGGCCAGTACTCGTTGACGAACCTCATATTTGTTTTTGCGCTCCTCTTCTTCCTCTTCGTCCCCCTCATTGCTCTCATCGWGATCACCACCGTTGTCATCGGGAGCACATTCATTTGTAGTGTCGATCGTCAGAGCCTGTTCCTCCTCGGGGAATTCTTCGTCATCTTCCTTCTCCACTTGGTCGGGCTTCCTAGCCCTCTTTTTGCCGCTCGCAATGCCTCGGCTTATTCTTCGCTTGCTAACCATAATGGATTTGACGACGACTTCCAGCGTTCTGTTGTTACGATAAGTCTAGCTGGTTATCGATTYCAGGACTCTTGGTGCTCGGGTTGTGAACGATCGATCCGTCTGACGAAAAACGCACAGCGCTCCTGTGGTCCTCCTCAAAGTAGGCAGTCCGAAATTGCCACAATTTGGATATTGAATAACTTGCTAGGTTAACATTCACTACCGGTGCCCACCGTACGGTACGGTGCGGATCCTCTGAAATCCGACACTACCTGTCAATCGGTGCAACATGGAAGTACGAGTACTGGTACCGATACAGCTGATCGTACCGTATCTCCTCGTAAAAGGTTCTTGCATTTTTTATATCTCAAAAAAAAAAGGGTGTCGTCGGAGAACGTACTACACATAACGTCGGGTGCAATGGTTGTAGCAGGAATGCGCCAATATTAGCGCGCGCCCCCTGTTGATCCTCCGGTCAAGCCAGGAGACAATGGTCTCGCTCCTTCTTGCAGTTGCCGACCAGAGATTAGATGAGATTGAATAACTGTTTCACTAATAGATAAATTAAAGAGTATGAGTATTTTAATTCTGACGTTGTTGTTGTTCTGTTCTTCATCGTGGTGAATTGTAGTATTGGGTATACAGTAATCCTTATCCTTAATCATCAACTTTTATTTCTTCATTGTTTCACAACACACTCCTGCGGGCTTGGTGATGGTGTTGAGCCTTCATCTAGACCGAATGTCTTTATTGCTGTTATGTATTCTTCCTTATATCGTTTCATATCTTCATCCCTTATGCCAAGAATCATGTTCCTGAATCTTCGAAATAATCCTCCTTGTAGCGGTTTAGTGAAGAAGTCCGCTATCATCCTGTCTGTTGGGCAGTATCGGACCTCTATTTCTTTGTTCTTTATTCGGTCCGTAATAAAGAAGTATCGGACATGTATATGTTTTGATCCTTTACGGCACGATAGTCTTCCATTGTTTTGTAAGAGGATTGTGCTCTTGTTGTCCTG
The DNA here is from genome assembly GCA_900660405.1 of Pseudo-nitzschia multistriata. Taxonomy (NCBI): domain Eukaryota; phylum Bacillariophyta; class Bacillariophyceae; order Bacillariales; family Bacillariaceae; genus Pseudo-nitzschia; species Pseudo-nitzschia multistriata. The sequence goes on along the minus strand of CAACVS010000324.1, from coordinate 106,441 downwards.
ATATAGTACATGTATCTGTGAGTCGTCTCCAGTCTGTTCAGTTGCAAACTGTCTCAGCCAAAGGTGTTTGGGTAATTTTTCCCCCACTGATACCATCTCTGTTTCAGTTGAGCTGAGAGTGTTGATTTTGCTCTTTGTCGATGAGGCATATAGTGCCCCTGATCCCATCGTAGCGTATAGACCTCCATGTCCTTTCATATCGGCATGCACGGCATGTGCCCCGTCTATATAGAGGGATGTTCCTTTTCCGTCTGCCTTCAGTATTAGTGGTAAGTGTGCAGTCTTTTGCATGTACATCATTAGATGCTTTAGTTTCTTGTAATCGTGTTCATCCGGTTCTTTCACTCGTGTGCTTAAGAATGCTGTTGCCAGCTGTCAGTCTGGTCTTGCCCGTCTGCTCAACCATAAAGTCTGTGCAGTTATTGAGTGGAATGTTTCTGCTAGTCCCGGTGATAGTTTTGTTGTTCCTTCTTTGGTTAAAAACAAGTGTATTGGTGCTGCCGTGTCCTTGTGTCCTATCATATCAGTAGGCAGTATATTGATCATCTTTTGGATGTAGTCATACATCGTTATCTTCACTTCGCTTGTTTCAGTGAAGTGAATGGTCATTCCCAAGTACTGGTGAGTTCGTCCGCGATTGATTGTCATTGGGTCTTCCTTTGCATAGATTGACTCCAGTAATTTAATAATATCACTGACTGTTTGTGGATCTTTGTGGCTTATTTTCATGTCGTCTACGTGAAAGACCACTGTGCATTGGTCTCCGTTGATCTCTTTGTTCCAGCAGCATGGTTCATATGGATTCATTTCAAAACCCCAATCACTGAGGTGTCCTATTAGTTTCTTATATGATAGTAGTGCTGCAGTTACAGTTCCATATATTGCTTTGTCGCATCTTACGTAAATGACTGGTCTCTTCTTCTCCATTCGTATATGTGGCTTCCATCTAGCTCGATCAATCTTAGCAAGCAGTAGGGCTAGTGGCCCATCCAGTCTTAAGATAATATCTCCCTCCATGTCTGTCTGTAGGAAATGTCCTGGTAAGTCACATGTTGCTACGTCTCTCTTTTCTTGTGCATCCACGATTAGTGTAAAGAATAAAGCTTCGATTGCAATCGTTGGTGAGGCTGATTCATGTTTTGGGGTCCAAAGTTTCTGGTTTCGGCCGTCTGCACATGCGCGTCCTTTCACTGTGTGACCATCTCTCTTTAACGTTAAGAAGAGGAGTATCTGTAGTGCAAGTCTTTTGTCCTCATCCGTGAGTGATTCATATTCTATTTCACTGAATACTTTTCGCGTGAGCATTTGTGTTAGTTCTTTCATTGTTGCTTTACGACCATCCTCCCCAAATTTCTTTAGTCCGGTTTTCAGGCTATATTGTGTCAGTACGAGGTCGTTTATGAGCTGGTCTTTCTTTGTTTGGTGGTCAATGTACTCCAATGCGTTGATATAGTTTTGGTATTCATTGACTGTTGTTATTCGTGTTATAGTTTCGGTTCTGTCTGTTGTTTCATGTTGGAAGTGTTGGAACTCAAAGTGTTCCTCCATTGGTCGGGTCAAGGTTCCGGTGTTACGGATCCGTTCCGATCGACGTGGAATAGGTGGGTCCGGCACTCCTGTAATTTCTAGTTCTTCATTGTCAGATTGGGTTTCGTCATTGTTGTTTTCTTCAGTGTTGTCGGTATCATTGTCATGGTTGTTTTCATTATTGTCGTGTAAGTCCTGGTCGTCCTCGCCGAGAGAGTCGTCTTTGTCGGGAGTAGCGGCCATTGCATTGTCGTTGTTGTTCTCGTTGGTGTCATTGTCATTTGTTGTGTTAGGTGTGTTTAGTTTGGTTGTGATTGTGTTTGGTTCCACTCCTGTAATCTGTTGCTGTAATGGAGCAATATGATTAGTAGTGATAGCTTCCTGTTCAGTGAGCGTGTGTACTGCGTTGTTATCGTGGAGAGTATCGTGGGCATATACTGCAGCGTCCACGATGGGATTATTATTTCGGTCCATAAATGTAAGTCCATTGGGGGATGAGGAGGCCATGTCCTCGATCCGTTGGATTGCATCTGTTGGCATTGGGGCCATGGTGAAATCGTTTAGGCTACGGTGCAGTTTGCGACCAGTAGTTAGGCTAAAAAATGTGACCCCACCTTGTATGTTCATGTTTGGTCCCAAGGCTATTGCGCCGGTGGCTCTGGTCTTAAGTGTGTTATCTGTTGGTTCTCTTGTGAGGGCGTATGCACCAAATGGGATTTTGAAGTGAAGGTTGTAATCAAGCGTTTTGCCAGTGATGATAGTATACGGAGACAGTTCACTGGAGACGCCATCCTGGTGAGGGAACGCATTCAGATAGAAGATGACATTCTTAACTAGTCCGATTATCATCCTCTTAGGCATCTTCTTGAATGGAACCATATGGGCATTGCAGCGGCATCTTTCCTTGATAGTTCTGTTGAGTCTTTCTGCTTCTGGAACATGTTCATCGCGCGACACGCAGTTAAGATCAATTCCCATGCTTGCAATTGGGTGTGTGCATGATTTAAACTGTCCGTCAGCGAGAATGTATTTGATGTGGAAGTTCCTCTTCCTGTAAAATTGTTGTAACGCTTGTATCGCAGCGATTAAATTTTGGTCTTGCATGGTTGGTAGTGCACTCGCAGTGTGGTAATGGATGTGCCGGGTTGTTGTGGTGAGGAATGGAATTCCATTGATATGCATGACATCCATTGCCATGGTGAGCTCTTGGTAGTATTCTTTGATGTGTGCGGGGACGGGAATCTCATCTGTTATAATCGATGGCTTGGTTCGACGCGTTGATTTCCCTTTTATCCCCGGAACACTTGGTCCTAGTATGGCATTCATTAACTTAACATCTCTCGGTATGATTGGCAGGTTCCAAAGTTGATGTTTACTCGCAATCCGCATGAGTTGTTTGTCACTCAGGTGGCCTGCTATGTGTTGGAATAATCGTGCTTGTTCAGCACGCTTAACATCCTGTTTCGAGTATTTTGCTTTGTTATCGTCTATCGTAACAATAGATTCATTCTGTAATAATATCTCACGCTGTGTGTTGGGTTGTATCCTGTTTTCCCTTCTAAACACATCCGAGAAATCTGAGTAATACAATCCTTTCTTAGATGGTATGAACTGCCTCGCACTTCCATCTGGCTTGGTTACATTGAATGTATTAGATATCTTGCTGTCATACGTGATTTCGTATCCTCTCATCTTCCGCACTCCGTGGAACGATAATATATTTGCTATCCCTTTCCTGTACAGCCAGACAGTACCAAATCCCAGCAGTTCCCCTATTTCATTGATGATTGATTTTCCAGCATTGGTGTGCAAGTGGAGTTCCTTGTTGGTCTTACGTATATTCTTCAGGAACAGTGCATTGAAGAATACATGTACGGTCGACTGGTTGTCAAGAAGTATCCAAAATGGATTCAGTCTTCCTTCCACTGAGTTTAGTACTGCAGTCTTGTTGTTAGTGAGATCCTCAATGATTATTTTTTTCATTCTGCTCTGTTGCAGGAAGCATGGTGCATAATCATCAGCCGATAAGTGGTCTGACCATGAGTCGATCATCTCATCCGTTACTACACATGTCACTCCTGTCGCCACTTTCTTCACTTCATTCTTCGCGTATTCCTTATCTTGCTCCTTTCCTTTCCTTCTTTTGTATTCTTTCGGTGTTAGATCACCATTTTCTTTATGTGTATAAGTGCAATTCGGGGATATATGACCCTGCCTACCACAGTTAAAACAGGTGATAACATTGGAGCTATTACTGTTAGTACTCTCGTTATTCCCACCGTGGTAAATTGCTCCATCTTCATTAGTATCGTTGTTAGCATCCTGGTAGAAGCTGTGTGATGGTTGGTTGATTTGGTCATTTCCGTTAGATTTTCCTTTATCATTGGTCCTGTAGAAAATTGGGTTGAACCGATACTGTTCAAGGACAGTAAGTGCATCTGCTAGTGTCTTGGGATATTTATCATCCTTCTGGGCAAAGCTGTTATGGCATTCTTCCTTGTATTTGCCGTATTTAGTCCTGCTTGAGTTCATCATGAATATCATAGCTATGTATTGTTCCCTTGTCTTTTCCTTTACATCAAGTTGTTGGAGGGGACTCAGTTCATTCAGTGATTTTCTGTAGGTTACTTGAGCTGTGTGTTCACATCTATGCGGTGTTGCAAAGTTAGTTCCTGTCTGCTCTGCGACACGCAATAACATTTCAAACTCTTTGAAATAGTCCGCTGCTTCTTGATCATCACGCTGTCGGAAATTAAGGATTCGCTTTTCGGCAAAGAAGCTCTGTAGTTCAAAACATTTTGTGTTGTCATTATTGATACAGATGAAGTCGATGATGTTTAGTAGACCTATCACGTCTGATTCTTCCATCGCTGTGTTGTATTGCGGTTGCGCCTTGATCTTATTCTTCATTGCTGGTTCACATTGATCCCAGAGTGTATCATATAGTTTCACTAGGCTGTCTCTGACTTTGTCTTGTTTATCGTTGTATCTTCGATAGTCCATTTTCCATTTTTCAGGTCAAGTGCAGTAAGATTGTTGTATTCCTCAGCAGTGTAGTCATGTGGTTTATCGATGTTGAGCATTGTTACTTTTCCTTTGTGTAGTGAAGCCTTCACGCTTCTGCCATATGTTCTTGCCGCATAGTTTATAAATGCCTCTCTGCTTGTCATCCATTTCTTTCCCATGTGTGATCTGATTCCGAATGTGTCATTCTTGATCTCCTCAGTCTTTGATGTGTATGTTGTTCTTTTGCTATTGGATCCGATACTGTTATTGTATTGATATCCCTTCTTTTTATTGTATCTGTTATTTCTTTTGTTCGGTTTCGTTGTTTGCTCCGGCTCTATTGCCTCGGCTTCAACGATCTTGACCTTCTTATCCGTCATGTCGGACATCATAGTGATTATTACTCTTTAATTTATGTTGATCCTCCGGTCAAGCCAGGAGACAATGGTCTCGCTCCTTCTTGCAGTTGCCGACCAGAGATTAGATGAGATTGAATAACTGTTTCACTAATAGATAAATTAAAGAGTATGAGTATTTTAATTCTGACGTTGTTGTTGTTCTGTTCTTCATCGTGGTGAATTGTAGTATTGGGTATACGGTAATCCTTATCCTTAATCATCAACTTTTATTTCTTCATTGTTTCACAACACCCCCTTTGATAGACATCTTGTAGGTATCAAACAAAAATATAACTAAAAATACAACCCTGTAGGACACAGTACATAATCTATGTAGATGAGACAAAGTGCACCAAGCGTGCGCGGAGTGCAAGAGTATCAGCGTGATTRATGAGACGTACTCACACGATCACGCACAAGGCAAAATCTATAGAAAAAAACCAAGTCGGGAGAGTAATTCTCGACAATCACGTCGATAACAACACTGATATCAACACTCCTGTCAGCTATCAACATGGTCCTCTTGTTGAGGCTAGCAAAATACAGTTAACATATACACAGTACACTATATTTTTATGGTTTTTTCGATATAAGGGGGGGACAAGTAGTAAGGAACAAACACTTCGACACGCAACAAAGAACACGAAAGAAGCAGTCGACAATYGACGCGTCGACGATGAYKAWKAAGMASCASCAGCAGCAACAGCCGGTCCTCTAAGCAAGTGGTGACCCCCATTGGCTTCATGGGGACCCATAGCTYTGAGGATGTAAGAGACCCTCTTGGTTYGACCATACACTGCATAAATTCTTCTTACAGCCACTTCTGAAGAACAACCAGCACGAATCAGCCGCTCCATGCACCTCCAGAACTTCAATCGCCTGCAGTACTTGCTCTTAACACGTCCTCGCTCAGCTCTAGWGAACTCCTTTGCAGGCTTATTCAGACCAACGCCCACTTCCCATTCATTCCAGAGGACATAAAGATCGTGAGGACACTTAATCAGCTCAGCGTTGCCACTCTCTGACGCGCCACTGTTCAACGCACGAGGGGCCCGGGGCCTCCTTCTTACGACTGGTGCCATTGCAGCTCTTTGGGACAACTCAATGGCTCTATTAAGCTTCTGATTGAACCTAGCTTCACTTGCAATCTGACRATTCTTGATCTCATTAACTTCATTGGCTGTAGCAAACAGCTTGGAAAACATCGCATGATTCCACTGCAACTGAGTCCGTCGAATCCCAACAGCAGTCCCTCCACCAGATCCAGGGGCTCCCCCTCCGCCATTYGGTAGATCATCCGGATCTGCAAGCTCATCGAAGTAAACTTTCCCACTGAATTCATTRGCAACCAGCTCAACTTTCTTGATAGGATTCACATCAGGATCCAACCTATCAGCAACTGGAAGACTGTAATTGAGTTGAACCCAAGAACCGACAACATCCTGCTTCACGTCCTCAGGAATCAAGCCGGATGCTTGCATTGCCGGATCACAGCAAGCCCAAAGCAACGCTTTGCCAAGGATTGCAGCCACTTGATTTCCAAATACATTAGCAATATTAGGAGCAACTGAAGAAGCAAGCCACTCATCTGTGATGCCGGCCCTTTCAGGCTTGTAAAGACAGATTCCTCCAAAGCAAAGCTTGCTCGCAATATCGATATCAGGCCAGGCAAGCTGCGTGTCAGTGTATCTATCTTGCTGGCGTCTAGACTTCCAACGCGCCCTGTAATCAACAWTGTCCCTGCATCCCCCAGACTGTCTTGCATACGTGGTCGCAAGCTTTCTAAAGGAATGAGTCCCCAGCTTGCCTTCTGCATCTGGTCTTTCACRAACAAAGGCTTCATTATCAAACACATAGCGCTTGATGAATCGCGCATAAGCATTCTTTCCTTTGTTAATCTCTTTTTCAATATCGCTTGCTTGAGATCTCCTGTCTGTTACTCCTTCAGTGAACAGCCATTGGCCTGCAGCTCCACCACCATCTTTGCACCACTTTTCAAGGAATAAAGCAAGCCCCAGCACCACACAGGTCCTATGATCCATCGATCCAAGCAGTATTTGCCGGGGGCAATCACGTTCCTCYCTTACATTCTTAGACCATCTTAACTTTGCTGTAAGGAACTSGGGAAATTCAGCTGATTTTTCCAAGCTGTCTTTGCCAACATGAGCCATATCATCATTCCGCCCAATCAAGTGGAACTGGAACTTAAGCATTGCAAGATACCTCAGACGATTGGTAATGGTACCATGATTCCCCATCAGTTCTAGTGTTTGCAAAAACTCATTCTTTGTAAGAGGCCTATCCATGCTGCTTGCTTGTCCAAGTCCTCTGGTTTCCTTCTTGACAACAGCAGCAATTAGGTCATTAACTTTCTGGGACTTGGTAGGATTCCCACTTCCGACACCGGCAACAACGGTCCATTTGTGCAGCTTGTTTGGCATAAAATAGGAAAGTGCTTTCTTGTAATAGATTAGGGACGTTGATCTACCATAAGTAGGATTATCATCCACGTCAGGATCAGGTCTTCCAAAGGCTTTGAAGGCAAAGAACCTGTAGATGTGGTCTGGAGTTAAAAAGCTGAGTTCCTSGTGTGTGAACAGCTTGTCACTAGGGAATCGCGTATCATTGTTTCCATCRATTCCGTGTCCATGCACATGATCCATTAGCTCAAGAAGGACCTTGTGGTACTTCCTCCACTGACCTGGCTGGTTCACGTCTCGTGGAGGTGTCACAGCTCCACCCCTACGAGGAGCAGAACGTCTT
>CAACVS010000324.1:0-81061 GCA_900660405.1 Pseudo-nitzschia multistriata | reverse complement strand
ACAACACAACACAACACAACACAACACACCGCACGATACCACACTCCAGTACAGACGACAAAGCAACAATAACAATAACAACAACATGAAGATCATCAAGAAAAACATCAGCGCCAAGGACGGGAGCGGAAGCATCATGCTCCGGCCCGAGATCCCGGAGGACCTGTGGCACTCGTACAACTTGCTCCGGGCCGGTGATCTGGTCCGGTGCACAACTGTCCGCAAGGTGGTCAAGGAGTCCTCCACGGGGTCCACCACCAGCTCCAAGAAGCGGCTCATGCTTACGATCCGCCTCAAGACGATCGACTTCGACCCGGACGCCCTCCAGGTCCGCCTCAGCGGCGTCGTCGAGAACCAGAACGAGCTGGTCCGGATGGGCGCCCACCACACGCTGACGCTGGAGCTCCACCAGAATTTCACCCTCGAAAAGGACTGCTGGGACAAGATCTACCTGGACGTGGTCGAGGACGCCTGCAACCCGGACCGCAGGGCCGAGCTGGCGGCCGTCGTGATGCACTCGGGCCTTGCGCACGTCTGCCTCGTCACGGGGGCCCTCACCGTCACCAAGGCACGGATCGAGACGAACATTCCCAAGAAGCGGACCGGCTCCAGCAACAACGCCAAGGCGATCGCCAGGTTTTTCGAGGCCGTCTACCAGGCCATTCTGAGGCACGTCGATTTCGCCACGGTCAAGGCGGTGCTCCTCGGCAGCCCCGGCTATGTCAAGGACGACTTTATGGCCTACCTCAAGGAGGAGTGCTTCAAGCGGGACGACCGGCCCTTCATGGAGGCGGTCAACAAGGGCAAGTTTGTCCTGGTGAGGGCCTCGAGCGGGCACAAGCACGCCCTGGAGGAGGTCTTTTCCGACCCGACCGTCTGCAAGAGGATCGAGTCCACCAAGGCCATGGAGGAGGTCGCGGTCCTGCAGAAATTCATGCGCACGATGGACGTCGATCCCGACCGGGCCTACTACGGGTTCCACCACGTCCGATCGGCGGCCGATCAGCTCGCCATCGACAAGCTGCTGGTGACGGACCAGCTCTTTCGGGCCTCCTCGCCCCCCGTGAGGAAGATGTACGTTGGCCTCGTCGAGGACGTCGAGGCCAACGGCGGCACCGTCTACGTCTTTTCGAGCCTGCACGTGTCGGGGCAGCAGCTCCAGCAGGTCTCGGGGGTGGCGGCGATCCTGCGGTACCCCCTCCCCGATCTCGACGAGCTCGAGCTGCAGGCCGAGGAGTACGAACTGAACGGCGGCGAAGCCGATCCCGGCAGCGACGACGAGAGCGAGAATGCCTCGGACGAGCGGATCCGCCAGGACATGGAGCTGCTGAATTTTTAGGCTCCGTGGGGTCTTTGGTGGTTGTGTTTGGTGCGGCCTGGGGATAGAGCGAGCGAGGAATGGATGAATCCATCGGTCTTTCACTCACTCCTTCACAAAGGTGCCGATCGACTCCATTCGCTTTCGTTTTGGTTCGAAGTGAAGTGAAGTTGGAGGCAGAAGAAATGCAACCAATGACCGAGCGCGATCTTCTGGTTTTCCTCCCGCCTTGCGAGCTGCCCAGGATACAGTCTCTTTTCCGCATGATCTGTGCTGTTTTGCCTGGTTTTTCTTTCGAGAACTATGGCTTCGCTTTGCGCTCTTGGACGAACACATGATAAAAGGATAGTCGATAGCTACAACAAAAACCAACACTTGTAATTCTGGAAACAGAACTAATCACTCGTGACGTGCCTCACTTATCACGCACACCGAACGATGGAAGCAACAAGTGGGCGATCGATTGGAACAAAGCGATGATGAGATGCACGCGATGTGGCGTGGCGTGATGTGATGTGACGTGACGTGATGTGATGTGACAGAATGCAATGCAGTGAATCGGTGTCCAGCGAAATGGATGCGGAATCCGAAACAACCGACCACGAATGGGTGTGATGGCTGGAAAACCAAACGAAGAAGGCCAGTGGTTTTTTGCGAACCCTCGCAAAATGAACCATAGGAGGAACGAAACACCAAATGAACCAACAATCGAACGTGCGTTCGTTCGAAGATCGAAACCGAACAGAAGCATGTGATTGGTTCCATGGCATATGTTTTCATTCAATGAAAATATATGAAATCACAGCACAACACAGCATACGACTGACTAAAACCACACTAGACCGATGCCACAGGACCGGCAGGCCGATCCACCGCCGTGATGCGTTGTTGGAATGATACGATTCCATGCGATCTGTGTAGTAGCTAAATCGATCGATCCATCTCGAAACAGGTTTCTTCTGAGATGTCGGTGTTCCGAGACAGATTCCATTTTTCTCCACGCCGCGAGACGGTCGGGTAGTGAGTGATGCGATTCACTCCCGGCACAATCAGAACGCCAAGCAGTATTTTTGGAATACAGTACAATCGAGAAGGCAAAAGATCAGCGCTAGAACGTTCTATTGTACAGTCAGAGCTGAGCTATTCTCCAATTTGGTATGTTCCGCTCTGAAGTACGTACTTCCATTCCACTAAATTTCACATCTTTTTCCATAACCCTACCGCTACATCACTTGGAGAAACGGTTGTATTACTACTGTTAGGATCCTAGTATTTAGGTACCATTCTCGTATTTTCTACTTGACTACTAACATGGATAATCCAGTTTTTGCAGTTCTTATTCTGCTTCTGGGGAAAGAAGCCCTACCAGAACAACTGAGGGCTGGCTTTACGGCACGGTTCATCCGTTCGTACTCTCTTCCGCTGAAGCATTGTGGTGAAATTTCCTGCCTTAGCGGCATGGCTCAGCGCAGTTCCTTCGCCTAGAACCGAAGTGGTCACCTTTGATGTTTTCCTCGGCGTCGTGTTCTAGATTAGGTCTGCATTACCGTTCTACTGTTCTATTGTAGCACACCGCCCACTGCACACCACCCAATGCTGACACGAGCTTTTTTCTTTTGTCACATCATCGGTGTAAAAAAAGCGTGATGCGACAAGCATGCTTCTCCAAATTTGGAAAGAGGAATCGATTCGATTTGTTCTCATTTTCCAAAAGGAATTTCGTACTTCTTGATGGGCATTACAGTAGTGATGGAAAAGATGTCAAGGTAGAGTAGACTCTACGGCATCACAACAAGCGAAATAAATCCCTGCAATTCACTGTCAAGAATTCTTTATTAAAAACGGTACGAGTACCGTGTCGTACGTGGGGCACACTCACACGTAGTTTTAACCACAACCAGAGAACAAAGATGATCACAGTCAGCCACGCTCCTGAGTCGCCATTCCCTGTAGCCGTAGCTGTACTTGCATCAAATCCGTGCCGAAATAATCCCCAAACTTTTTTTTCATTCTTCCTTTCCAATTCGGGGACCTGCACCGATAGCGTTCGACGACGTAGATTCTAGTATTGTTGTCTACGAGCACGTCCGTATTTGGTCTAGAAGGCTCTTCGAAGACTAAAGAGCCTGCAGATGCAAACTGTTTTCCTAAATGTTTAAGCCAATCATATGGCCTCAGTTTCTTGAGTCATCCGAGACCACACAATTTTCGAATTATTTTTTTCTCGGAGCTCCCCGCGTCCACACAATACACAACCCATCTGCTGCCCTTAGCAACACGGATTCCCGGGTTCGCCAGACCAATCAGAGGGATTCCTTAAGAAATCTAGGAAAGTGTGCACGGGGCAAGGAAAGCATTAGAATTCTGATTGGTCGTTGGTACAACTCAGGTTCGTGACGTGTATAGAATTCCCAATTGCCTTTGATGTTCGTTATTCTGAAGTTGATATTCTTCGTGATCAAGTTCTGCTAACGAACATGGAAGAACCAAAAAAAATTGCCGTGGGAGTGAGCATGCCTATCGGGCGACAACAGAGACACGCACGAACTTGTCATCTTTTTTCTTTAAAAGAATAGAACCCTTTCGTGGAAATCCTGTTACAGTTGATTTTGATGCCGCTCATTAACAAATAAGCGAGACACACCACACGACGGACACGAAAAAAAAAAACCGAAATAAACGCCTATTAAGGCCTCGCCTCGTGCTACACACAGCCCTGTCAACGGCTCTCCCTAGCCACTCGGGACATCCATCAAACGATCTACAGAACAATACAGTCAATCAGAAGGAACGTGCTTCCTAGCAGCAATCGAAAAGAAAGACAAAGGCCTGGTAACGAAGAGACAACCGATAGACGACCAGTTGCCGAAAAGAAAGAGAGTAATTTCCGAGTTCACAAACGATACATCGAATAGATCACGTCATACTATAGTCAATCGCATTTGTTTTCACAAAACGTCCACCATGAACTTCAGCGCGGCCGAATTCAACGAACTGAACGCCAGCGCGTTCCCCTACTCGGAGCGTTCCCTCGAACAATTCCGAATGGAAGTCTCCGACGACGAAATCTCGAAGGCGGACGCTATCACCGAAGCAGCCGTCTCGTTCACAGCAGCTGAAAACTCAAGCTCGTTTACCAACATTGTTGGTATGGATGCCCAGCATGAACCGCACAGAATCACCCCGCAATCGTCGCTGGTTTACCGCGAGGCCTCGTCGTCATCGAGAACAACGACGGCAACGGAAAACAACCTCAACAAAAATAGTTTACCGTTGCTTCCCCCCATCGCCGGATCGACGGGCGACAGACAGACTCCACTCACGATTGAAAAGCGAAACTCACGTGCACTTAATTCTCTGGTTGGATTAGTAGACGAGTACGCGGTTAATAGTACTGCTCGTACGTATATCGGTTGCCAGGTACGTACGCCGCGGGTTCGTGATGCGGGATTGGATCTCGACGAATCTCCTGGACACTACTTCAACGCGTGTCGTGATGGAAACCCTACGGCAGGAACCTACAGTTCCACGGACCGGGAAAAAGGAATTCACAAGAATCAAGAACTGATGGTGAATCTAATTCCTCACAATTTCGGCCCCCTCGATCGAGAAAGGAATCAGTGCCACGATCGGCCCACTTCGAGCTCGAACTCAATTACAATAACATACGGCATTACAGATTGTAACAAGAAAGTAAGAACAAGGAGACGAGAATCTCATAAAACCAAAAGTGACGCAGACAAAGACAGCTCCAATATCTCGAATACGCACAGCAAACAGAACGACTTCATTACAACGACTCACAGCAAGAAGAACAAGACACGAAAAACATCTCCTACCCGCAACTCGAACACCAACACAAGCACCATGTTTTCGAAAGTCGGCGAATGCCTCCCCCGCCAACGATCACGGGCCATTGCCATCAATCGATCACAGCCAGTAGGATACAATCGATCGGAAGGCCAGGCCAATGCCTCGGAAAAGGTGGGCTGCGATGCAGAGCTCTATGACTACGCCACCTGGCGGATGTACAACCGCATCATTGACCACAGGCGCAAGAATCTCCTGCGATATCCTCAGGCACAACCCGAAGGCCAACCGTCGGCCAAGGAAGCGGCCACGAATCAAACCGTGGATGAATCTGCGGTGATACACCATCCTTCCCCTGTTGTGATTGGAGGGCAGCAATACTTTCTCCACCAATCACAGTTACCCTATCCGGCAGACGAATACCAGGAAGAGGAAGATATTTTCGATTTCGAGCTGTGACTCAGCTTTCGATAGGATAGCGCTTTACTTTTTGCCACTCCATACAACACATTTTTGCATATACATTATTTGCAAACCATCCAAGAAAAGAAAAAAACAAACAGACCAATCCACTGGCTCGAACGAACGGCTTTCGAGAAATTATATTTAGATATTAGCTACAGACTTAGAAATAGATTGCACGTCAATGTAAAATATTAATACTCAACGCAGTTATAAAACACAAACCTTTACAAATCACAAATTCACAAACTAGGGCACAGGCAATGTCAAGATTCCATGGATGGACGGATTCGATTCGATTCCTCCATCAGCTCCTGAAGAGAAAGAAACGAGGCTGTTCCTCGATGGGATCGCGTGCGTACGCTGACGCACACGGCACATCAACTTCGATCACGCACAACACACAAAGGGGAATGGTTCCCACAGCGAAAACCTGGGAAGCAAGAATCTGAGAACACCCACGAGGATGGCACGCGCATGCTTCCTATTGTAGGAAGCGAACGCCAGGGACCCGTTTGCATTCTACAAATAATGCAGCAGACCTTTTTGATCTTTAATGCAGTACCGGTACGAATCTCGTGCAGTACAGTACAATGCATGCGGAACGAAGTCAAGACATGACACGTTACGAAAAACGTTAATATGAGGTTACTTGGGTGTTTTTATGATTGACGTCGGTTGATAGCTCGCATGCCGTGCTATATCTAGTAAGAGAAACTAAAAGCAATAGAGCATTTGGAAGATAAATATTACTTTGACCCTGAGTGATGCGCCAACACGATTCTTGAAGAACAAGACCCATTGAGAACTGTCCGACATTGCTATTTGTGGTGAGCATGTGTTCTGTGATGAACTGCATTAACCATCGTAAGGGGTCTCACTTAATAAAGTATGCCTTAGAAGTTGTCAGTTGATCGCAATAATCAAGAAAAGACTTCCATTTACTGCAAAATAATAGTTTATTATAGCGATAATCGAAACCCGTGACGTCCGTGTCGAAATACATATTGAAGAACGATGACATCGATTTTGGGGTTTTCTCGAAGGAGATTCGATTCGATTCGATTCGATTTGATGAGGTACAAGTTATTCGTTCCATACCTGGTACTCGTTCCCAGTCGTACGTATCCTACAGTAGTGGCCTGCCGCTCTCCGGCCATGACACCGAAATTCTGATTCCTGTCGTGGCAGTCACGTCGGAGCATACGCATCGCACGGTACGGTACAACTCGTTCCGCCTCCATTCGAATTGTTTCGCTTTGGGAATGCCCGCAGAGCCATTCATTTTTTTGTTTTTCCAAACGTGAACTTATTCACAGGGAGGTACGATGTCTGTTCTCTGACTTCCACTGTTGACGTTCTCCGTTCTCCGGCTTCTTTGCGAAATGTGATAGACGCCGCGCGCAGGAGCTCGGTGACGAGCAGTACGTGCAGTACGCCATTGGTCAGAATCATGACCCCTGCAGTACGCCAGGGGTCAGAGCCGTTGCGGTTGCAATTGCAATTGCAAGACCCACCGCAGCGGGGAACACACACCCAACACAACCCCCGGCACAAGGAAAGCGGGCAGTCGGTGTCGGTGTCCATGTCGATGCGGACGAGACAGAAGACACCGACCGAGACAAGGGTTTCTGCCCGGCTCGAGCATTCGGTTTCCTTCGTCCCCGTCTAGATTTAGTTATCGTGGTTCGTAACAGTATTCCTTAATTGTTTCATTATTTGTAGCTTCATCTGTCTTGTTTGTTTGCCATCTGTTGGTTGGCTCGTTTGAGATTCGATTCGATTTTAGATTCGATTTCAAGTCAACTCACAGTTATTACCCTGTGGTTTGTTCTGTGTCTTCGTTGGAGTCTTCCTGGGAGTCTTCCTGGGAGGTCTCATCCGAGCCTTCAGGCGTTGGGAACTGTGATGGAACAGCGGATGGAACAGCGGATGGCGCGGGTGTGTTCATCATCATGCCCATCATGTTCATGCTCATCATCATGTTGTTCATCATGTCGTTCATCATCATGTTGTTCATCATGTCGTTCATCATCATGTTGTTCATCATGTCGTTCATCATCATGTTGTTCATCATGTTTGGTGGGGCTGCCTTTCCCGATGCCTTTCCCCCGTCGTTGGGAAATGTTGGCCTGCTCGTCTTCATTGGTCTCATTGTTGGCCTGTTCGTCTTCATTGGGAACGTGATGGTCATGAGTTGTCTCTGGCGGGCTCTTTCTGCTTTTGCTCCTACCTTGGGGGAAAGTTTGATGGTGTTGTTCGGGTTCGGGTTGGCACCAATCTTCGATCCACGGAAATCGGCATTCACGCTGTCTTGGATGCAGGCCAAAGCCAAGAGGGCAACGATATTCTTTCTGTTCATCATTGTGGCGGTTGTAATTTATCGCTGTTGCTGTATTGTATAATTCAAGACAACAATACAATCTTGGAGATCTGCTGCGGCAGAGACGTCTTCTCTCCCCGAAATCATCTTTCGTATCAAGTACGTACGAATTACGCTACCGGTACGTACGGTACGAGGAGTGACTATTGTAGATTGTGGTATTGGCATCCGTCCGCGATCCGTATTCAAGCTCCGGCGTTTCGAAAATCTAAGTGGTGTGGCGCCGTGCCCGTGATTGGTTCAAAACGACTAAATGTAGACTAATGTCGAAAATAACATAATTGGTTCAGAACGACTAAATGTCGAAAATAAGGAAAATGTCGAAAATAATGTGTCGAAATCGTTGCACAAACACACACAAACACCAAGTGCTCACACAATGCATTCGGATTGCCCACCATACCTAAGGAGTCTGATTTTTGAAATATATAGGCTTGAAAAATGTAAGTGAACTCTGATATAGCCCGTTAAGTAGTTTAAAATATTACTATGTTAGTGCCTGATAATTATCAAGAATATTGTTTAGTGCATACGTTTATCTTTTTTGGATTCGTTAGATAGAAAAAATTGGTTACTTAAGAGATTCTCCTTTACTGCTGACTTGGTAGTCATTTTTTGATATCATTAATTGTGTAAATAGATTTTTTTCATTGAAAAAAAAAATCGTTACTTAATAGGCTCTCCTTTAATGCTTCTTTCTTGAAAGACAGAAAAAAATTCGTTAATTATATGTATGAAAGCATTAATTGTGGAAATAGTTACTTATAAAGATCAGGCTGAGTGATCACACCAAGCATGGCCCAGCAGCAGCAGGTTGTCCACCCCGCCAAAACCAGTAAGGTTAAGGCCAAACGGCCCAGGGGTCTATTTAGTCGTTCTGAATACGTACTTCGTACGTTGCGTAGCAATTCACTCTTACCCAAGTACGAGTACTCAAACTAGGCTGTGTTGTGTTGTTGCCTGCTTGATCGCCCACCCCAGCCTGGTGTGCCCATCTAATCTAATCAGAAAGTGACGAGAGAAATTTCTACCATTCTTTAGGTTTAATAATATTAGTAGGATATTATTGATCATCAATATCAGTACCATCAGAACTTTTGTAAGTCGAAAAGGCGACTTATGCATACCATTGGAAGCTTTTGATGTCGTGTTAGAGGAATATCATTAATCATTAATACTATCGGAAGTTTCCATCGGTCCACCGAGAGTCGAACATATACCATTGGAAGCTTCCGATGTCGTGTTGGAGGAATATCATTGACCATTCATACCATCGGAAGTTTCCATCGGTCCACCGAGAGTCGAATATATACCATTGGAAGCTTCTGATGTCGTAATGAGCGAGTATCAATAAGCTACTATACCATCAGAAGTTTCTATTAGTCCACCAATATTTTAATTCATACCATTGGAATCCTTTGATGTTCTAGTGAGAAGGTATTATTGATCTACTATACCATCAGAAGTTTCTATTAGTCCATCGATGGATAAAGTAATGAGCGAGTATTACTATTGATCTTCAGCGAGAGTTGGGCACAAACCATTGGATGCTTCTGACATTATAATGAAAAAGCATTACTAATCTTTCATACTATCAGAATTTCTATCAGTCCACCGCACCAATGGAAGCTCGTGACCTTGTACTGATAAAATGGTCATACTAGTGCCATCGATTATGTACCATCAGAAGTTTCCATCAGTCCACTGAATATTGCAGCATAATATTCAATGGAGTTACGTACGAATGGAAACTACCAATAATCGTACAATCAGAGAACCCTACAAATTCATCGAACGAAGAAGCATTGGGATTCGCGGATGACAGGCTAATCGGATCGATGCCACGGGCACCACGATTCAGTTGTACAATGCTACCGACGACTGCGCAGCATGCTCTTTCGGGTCTGCCGGAGTCGGTTGATATCGAAGCAATTGATAGTGTAATTTCTGTATTTTAATCTTTTCACTCTGTTCTTGGATGTATGTTCTATTGTATGCAAACTAAAATAAACTGTCTGTCATCGAGAAAACGTTATGCGAATGCCGATCTATGACACGCATTGGTTCCCTCGGTGGATTTCCTCGCTTCGAACGCAGAAGACATACCGCCACCACTTGATCCGCCGTCATGTCCCCACTGTCTACGACTCGGTGGGATCTTCTTCGCTCCTCGATCAGCCCGATACCGGACCTCACGAGCCTTGATGTTTTCGTTGGTCTCGAAACGGCGTGAGATTCGCCAACTGCATTGGTTGGACCAGCGCAGTGAATTCTTCGTCATCGGTGCTGTTTCTGTTGGTGGTTTTGCTCCTTCCTCCTTCCAGATTGTTGTACAATGTTCGAGCCATAAAAGGGAATGATTTACGGGGTGCCGAGGGAGAGAGCGTGGATATAAGGTTGGATGGAGTTAGCGCCTGCTTCAATCGGTCGGATGCGAGCCGTATGGCACTGCGTATCTGTAGTTCCTCCTCCTCTTCGTTCGTCCCCTCCTCGTCCGAGTAGCTATCATCGAACCGCAACAAATTGGTCGTCTCGTGTGTTTGGTCCCTTCGATTGTGACACGGAGACGTCATCTCTGGATCGATGACGCAATCGGATACCGGGGTAGGCAGGTACAGACTGTCCTCCGTGATCGAATCGTCTTCCGGGACGACAACGACCGGAGCAACGTTGCTGTCCGCGCCCATACCTTTGGCTGCGGGGCTTGCCCCAAACCCGTCGTAACAGTTGCTGCCAACGCTTCCTTGGTGCTGGGGGCTTCGAATGCTATAGTCACGGAGCCGAGAAGTGTTCTTCTTCACGGTGGACGACAGCAACGACGTGACATTCCGCAGGGAATGCATTGTCTGCATAGCGATGGATCTCGTGTCGGACAGAAGCGATCCAATCGCACTGCCTTGTTCCTGATCGCTATCGATGGAGTTTTCGTCGTCCGATATTTCCGAATCGTACGAGGAACCATAGGACGAGTCGCCATCGTCAGCATTGTTTTGTTCGTGAAAGCCGCCGATTTCGGAGCTACCCTCTAGATTGCTGTTGGAAAGGGTTCCACTGATCGGCGAGGAGCTGTCGAACGTGCTCTCCATCTCGATGTCAAAGTCGAACTCAAGCTTTGTGGGAGGAAGAGACTCGCCATCAATGTTCCATTTCTCGGTGGTTTGTTCTCCGTAGTATTGTCTCATGTATTCTTTGTATTCCTTGAACTCTTTTTCCACCACGCGGCGTGGTTTTGTCGGTCGCCGCTTCTTGTATTTTACCGAGTTGTAGAGGGCCGCTCGAACCGTGAGCAGTGCAAAGCACAATGCGACAATCCCGAACGAGCAACCCCACAGTACCGTCAAACCGTGTGGCAATTCGACACACATCGCACCCTGAGAAACCGTGAGGAGGAGCGGGCTGACCTGGCCACAACTCATGATATCGGAAAGTTTGTGGATGTTTGTTTTGATCCCGTCGACGTGGTGGTCGAGATCACTGATGGCCGGGGGCAAAAAGGACATGTCACGATCGCAAGCCTTGTTCAATCGTTCTAGAGTGGCGGAGGCAAATGGATTGATGTAGGAGCCAGAGTTGGCATCCGTTTGGTTGCCTTCGGCTATTAGTTCTGGTTGCAACGCAGAGCTGCTGGCGGTAACCGTAGCAACACCCGTATCCGGCAGCAACATTGTGATTTGATTGAGTTTTGCGGCAGCGGCGTCTACGTCGTTCGAAAAATCGTCCAGAAACTGCAAGGGATTTTCCGAGAGACACCCCTGTGAATTCGATGCGAGCAAACAATAATACAGGACCATTGAGAATAGATTTCCATACAAGAGTAATTAGAAAAGGGGAGCCAAAAAGCACACTCTGATGGACTCCCGCACACGATGCTGCGTCCCACGTACCGTCCAAAAGTAATCGACCGAATCGTACAAGAGATCGAGGGGATCATTCGGGCCACCCTCGATATTTTGATTCAGGCGATGCTGAAGCGTCGAGACAAAGTCTTCCATGGTCCCCTGGGGACTGCCACTCCCGCTCGTTCCACCCGAACAAAAGTCTGCGCTGACCAAGACCGCCACACTGGTAGCAACCGCAACGACCAGAACCAGGACGGCCGCAACGGCAAAGAGGGGAACCAAAAAATAAGCTACGTAGCACCGTGTCGGTGCGTGGATGATGTTGTTTTTGCTGACGAAATAAACGTTCGCCAGGAGCAATCCGTTGACAACGTTCAGCACAACCACAAGCAATTTGAGGAGCCAATCGTTCGCGAAAAACCACTCGATTGCCTCGTTGACGGCGTTCGTAGCCTCGATCACCCATCGAAATGCCGAAGAGCCGTGAGTTTGCTTTTCCGGATTGTCTCCGTTATCAGAACGCGAAGACGACGGCGTTTCTTTGTTTTCTTCGGTGTACGGAAAGGAGGTTTCGAGGGAATTGAAGATCCGATCTATGGTTTCTGTGTTCTGGCTCAAGCTATCGATCGAAGAGGCCCAGAACGCCATTTCCTCTTCACCAATGTAACGCGGGGCATCGGGGCACCACTCTTCGATCAAGCCTCCACCCTTGAGCTGCGGAGTATCAACCACTGGAAGAGCAGAGGAAGAGGGCAATGATTGTGTTGATAATGTTGACGAAGCGGGCTCGGAAAGGAAGAAATCGTCGAGCAAGAGCACAGATTCATTGTTGATTTCTTCTTCTTCTTCTTCTCTGCTGCTGTTGTCCACGACGCCATTGTTCTGCGGTGTGGTTGGCGGTAGGGCTTTCCCTTTTTCCATGGTCTTCAACAGGTACTCACTTTTGTCCTTCCACGCATCGCCTCCTACCGGAGCATCTTCAAGGTTGTAAATCTCAATCTGTAGCTCGGTTGGCGATGAGGTGACCATGTCGCTCCACGGAGAGATATCCGACGGGATCTCTGGGAGTTGTGTGGGAGGCACGGTCTGCGTTTCTTTCTGCTTCTGCTTTTGCTTCGCAGCGAATGGTTTGTTCTGCAAGCTGCGATTGTTGTTCTTGTCGTTGTTGCTGCCATAGGTGTCGCCGCCGTCTCGATTCATGTCGGTCAGGGGTTTCCGATCCGGTTCGTATCCCTTCGCCTTCGAGTCGGAATACTCGACCACGGATCGGACCAGCTCGTTTTCGGAAAAAAGTTCCTGCTTGGAAGATTCCAGCCGCTGCATGGCGTCCCATCCGCGGTAGGCAAGGGTTTCGACGTCTCCGTTGAGGTCCTGGAGTTCCCGAACGGCCTCCTCGAGGGGTTTCCATCCGAATTCCATCATTACGACGCTTATGATTGGGATCAGAATGGATGCCGATAGAAAGAGGGACTGGATCCTCCAGGACTGCAAGACGAGGCGCTTGCGGTGTTTCCGCTGGACACCAGCCTTGCTCAGCTTGATCATGTCGATGACCGAGCCGCCGGCGATCCAGGGGGTGGTAAAATTGGCATCGATTTCGCTCCGGGTTTCCGATTCCGATTTGTTTGAGGTTGTTATTGCCGTTTGTGATTCAGAGGATTTCGTGGTCGGCGGAGTTGCCGATGATTGTTTTCCTGTTTTGTTGGCGTTGTTGTTTGTGGGGTTGTTGTCTGCATTATTTCCTCGAAAGACGTCGTAACAATGTTTGCATTTGAAGGCTATCAGCACGATTGCCCATATCACAAAGGGAGCTAGAACAAAGAATCCCGCGAACAGCCTCAGACCGTTCGTGTAATCGTTGTTTGCAAGCGAAAACGAAGGTGTTCCGTTTGCGTTTGCGTTTGTGTTTCCCTTTCCCACGCTTTCGAGCAACGATGCCATCCGGTTGGTGTGTCCGACCCCACGCGGGGCGCGGTGCATGAGCCGAACCACGTCCGACTGAACAGATTATGAATCGCAACACACGACGAATGAATCATTAGGTTTTGTTTCGGAGCGAAAAGGTTGGAATGAAGGGATGGGATGGGATACCGACAATGGTCGACCAACGAGCGAACGAACCAATGAACCAATCAATGAACCAATCAATGAACCAATCAATGAAGCAATGAACACACAAACCGATGCAATGCAACGCAACGCAACGCAAGGCAATACAGTGAGAAACGATACAAAGGGGGAAACAAAGGAATGGGACGGAAGCATACCATGCAGTATTAGGAGTATACAGTACGTATTGTTGTCGTGCTTACCGCTTGGTAGGTGTAAAAAGATTCAGAGGAATCGGCATCTCCGGCGTCGTTTCCCCCTGGTTCTTCGATGCCGGGTCCTATTCGAAGAGATGCCAGCGTGCGATCGATACGATCGGCAGTGGACGCTGTTGCATGCGTTGCTGCCACACTGTGGTCGGGTTCTGTTTCCAATAAGAAGTGATCCATCCCAGTGTGTCGCCGACGGTTACTCCAATGGCGACCTGCTTTCTATGGTTGCAATTGCAATTGTTGCGTTCGCTACGCGGTTGCCTAGTTCCCAGACTGTTCTTCTCTGTGACTCACGGACCTTGATGGCCAATCCGGACAGGAAGCTTCTTGGTACACGCACCTGTTCTTGGGTGAGAAGATGCCCACCGGACAACAGCAACGAATCAGAACGATCTGATAATTATATGGTTCGGTAGGGTGCGGTATTACTACCAATTCTTAGCAACCGGCCACAACAAGAATGGTGTTGAGGGAATCGCTCGTGTACCGTGTAGCTGTCTACATGCCCCCGCCTCGTCTCTCCGGTGCCTGTGGTTCGACGAGAAGTTTGTGTCAATTCAAATTTTTGAAAAAGCGGGGCAGGTGCAGGGAATGGTGTCGTCCCGTGTGTGCCCTCCGATCGCTCCCGTGGTAGTGCTGTAGGATATCTCGTACGGTACCGTACCCACTAAACTCCGAGAGTTAAGATTAAGATCGGTGGAGTGAATCGTGCATGTCGAGAATAGTCGAGGTAGTCAAAATATCAACTATATAGAAGTATATAGAAGTACGTACGTACGTACGTACAACGGTGATATGAACATACGTGTTTTGGTAGTTACAACTTACCGTATCGTGTTCCCTTCAGTCATTCCTTCCGTAGGATTGTGCGTCTCCAATAATATCACTATTCTTCTTTTCAGCGAAGAATGTTCACCGTCATTGATACCAGTTTTCCTCTTAGCATAGAATTTTTTGGGCATATGCTAGTATCCGATTTGCGGCATTCCCTTTTTGGACCAATTATGGTTGTACGGATTTGACGCAAAACCTTCCGAAACCACAACAACAATAAATAATGCTTCTGTTGTCGGGGATTTCGGTGGCGCATTTTTTTCGACACCTCCATCCATCCGCGGTTTGCCGGATTCCGGCGATTTCGGCATTGTACCCTGCCGTGCAGCACGTACTCTTTGTTCGGGATTCCTACATACCGTATTTTTATTATGCCGTTCCGTAAGCACCGTGTGTGCACCTCTGTTCACTCCATACGGCGGTGATCTGTGAATCACCCGAATATCGGCAGCACGAAATAAAGTAGTCACGGCGCGAGTACAGGTATTCGTACTCGTTCYTAACCCCGGAAACTTCGGGCCTTGCTTCCATCCCCAAGAACAGTTTTGGCGCATCGGTGTTTGCTGGTTTGTTTTTTGATACTTTTTCGGTTGCCGCCGTGTCTCCTCAACACAATCTGCTTCGGTGTAGCGCCGCAGTAAAGGCACAACGATCACCGGCGCAAACGATCCAAACTKCTTCGAATCGCCTACGCTTCGATTCCGCAGGTTCTGCCTTTTTTATTGTTGCCTTCCGCTACCGGTGGTCTGTCTGTCCGTAACAGCCATCAAAATCGCTTTCTCCGTGGGGCAGCAGCAACACCAATAGCAGCAACCAGTCCTGCTGGAGCATTCTGAGGACCGATCGGCCCTTATCCCGGGTTCCAGGTCTCCAGCAACACGACACAACTTCGTCTTCGGTAGGCTTTGTCCATTGCCGTTTGCGGAGGAAAGAAGAGCAAAGGAACAATAAGCAATAAGCTACTTCCGAATCTTTGTGCAATCAGGAATTCACATCAATCAGTTCCGTTCCGAACAATAMACAACAACAACAACAACAACAACAACAATGAAACCAACGAGGTCGAGCCGCTTTCTTTTGCTCGTGCTCCTGTTCCTCGTTTCCTTCCTGGTTCGTTCCACCATGGGAGAAACGCTCCTGGTCAAGGCGCAGGACGAGGACGAGGACGCAGCCGACACCCCAGCCGTTGCAGACGATGGAGGGGACGAAACAGAAACCGACACCGAGACAGATCCAGCAGCGGAGGGAGACGCCGAGGGAGATGGAGATGATGGAGACGGCGAAGAAGGCGACGACGGCGACGAAGAATCCGACGAAACCGGGGAGGAAGGCGACGCCGAGGACGACGACGAAGGATTTCAGGTCGAGGACCTGCTGCCGGGATTCGAAAACACCGACGCCGACAACTTTGTGAAAGGCTACATCCTCGGTAACCCAGAATACTACCAAGAGTTATACGTTGCGGTGAGTCTAGGTTGACATTGGATTGGTTTGTGTGACAAATACCGCTTCGAATCTCCTGGGTTGTAGGGACAGCTTGGAAGGCCAATGACAACCGAGGCGCGTGGGAATTGAATAGGGTTGATTTGAATTGTATTTCGCATTAAATGAACAATTCAATTGCATTCAGCGTTGTTTGTTTGCCAAGGAAAATGATCATTGTCTTGTCGTCTCTTTATTTCTGTTTTATATGAATCATCTTGCTAACCACCTGTTTCCGTACAACCAATCATTCACAGCCCAAAGCGGTCACGAAGTTCAACAACCTGCCCCGCTTTGGCCACTCCGACGACTTTTCCTTGCTGATGGGAGACTACCCCGACCACTATTACCTAGGTCTCCTCTTTGTCGGGACCTTGATTCTGACTATCTTTTTCTTCTGGGGGATCGCTATTGGCATTTTCAAATGTATCGGGCCGAAGCACGTTGGCTTCCTGGCGGGCTTTCCCTTTCAGGTCGAGGGCAAAAAGTCGGCGGCCGGACGCGTAGTATTTAGTGTCGGCGCGTGGATGATGATCGTCTCTACCATCTTCCTGATCTCACTGGGGCTACCACGCATGCAGTACCTGTCGGACTCGATTGCATTCACCGCCGACGAAATCCAGATCGTCGAAAAGGAGGTCAAGTATATTGTCACCACTCTGCTCGTTGTTTCAGCCAAGACAAAGCCGATCCGTGACGAGCTGGTCGATTTCCTCAAGCGGGACATCTGCCCCCTCGAGCCCGGAAGCGACACAGAGGACCAGGTCCGATCCGTCGGGGAGGACACCTACGATGCCATGACGGATCTCGAAGATTTCATCGAGGGATACCTGCTGGACGTTGAGGATGGGGTCAACACGACCAACACGTTTACTAGCAACATCCTCGCCGTAACGGACATGGCACAATTCGTTGGAAATCCGGTGGTCACGGCCATCGTCTTTCCTTACTTTATCATTCCGATCATCCTACTGGTGGCGGTGGGAATGGGCTGGTATGATTTCTACAGCGAGACCTTCTACTCTTTTGTCACCTGGCTGGTGGTGCCCCTCCTGGTGCTGTTGACGATACTGGCCTTCGTCACGGCCACCACTCTGGTGGTGGCCATCCAGGCCAACGCCGATATCTGCGTTTCCTCCGGTGCCCCAGAGGACTCCATTCTCGGGGTTCTGAACAATCTGGACCTGGAGGACGACAGTGGAAGTCAATCCAAGGACGACAACGGGCCTTCCGACAATTTCTTTTACGATATCATGGTCTTCTACACCCACCAGTGCACTAAACCCAATCCCTGGGAATTCATGGAGGGACATTACGCGGATCTGGCCCGGGGCCGAAACATCCTCGGAGAATTCATCCGGTCGATCGAGGACACGACGTTACTGGAGCTGTCCCAGGAATGCGGCATGGAGTACGGGCCCATCGTGGTCCTGCTGAAAAGTCTTCAGGACCTCATCACCATTCTGTCGCAGACGTCGATTCGGGCTCTCACCCTCATGTCCTGCCGGAACGTCGTCCCGCTCTACACGGCCTGGATCTACGAGTCAACATGTACACTGGCTCCGGTCTCGCTGAACCTGGTGTTCATGTGCATTGTCTGCATCGCCTTTTTCGGGATGGTGTGTATCACCTTTCGCGGAGCCTACTACCCAATCGACTTTTATTACTACGATGCCACCGGGAGGGGCGACAAACAAGAACTCTACCCGACCGACGAGGTTGGCGATAGTGGCCTGGCGGACACACCATGCAACGAGAAGGTGTTGGAGGAGCAGGAAGACCAGTGCATCGATGCTACGGAGGCCATGGAGGAGTCCATCGAGATACAGATTTACCACGACGACGAGGAAAAAGAATACGAAACCGATGACGACGAGCAAGACCATGAGAAGAACTTTCTGCTTGACAAATACGGGGAACCCATGGAAGGGCCGGACGCAGCCCAACACAGTGTGGGTACCAATGGCAGTTACCGAGGAATTGATAGGAACGGAGACTCGCACGCCGTATACAGCGACGATGACGACGAGATGACCTTCCACTCGACTTTTGACGATGAATACGAATACAACTCTGCCGCAGAAGAAGAATCAGAGACATTCTCGTACGTGTCGTAAGCATGAAACATCGCACAGCAAAACACAGATCACGGTATGACATCTCAACAAAGGGACTCCTGCCGACGCACGCGCGCGCACCAAAAACAGAGGTTGCATTTGGGATTCTTATGCTATACCACGGTATGACATCTGCAGAACATGAACCATAAAGTTGTACCAGTGCCTCTAAGGTTGCATACATCTACCCATCGAAACAGCTGGCAAGTTCCTTGCATTCCATCTCACCGAACCATCGGCCTGAGAAATTCCAATTGCATGTCTTTGCTTACCTCCTCTGGGCACCACATTATTGAAAACGAGTCGAAAGAAGAGAATAGACTTTCAGTGGAATCAACGTTTCCCCATCTCTTTCGAAGCATTCGAACCTGAAGCCAACAGCGATCAATATGTTTGGCATTTGCCATCATACGATGCAACAACAATTGTGTGCCCAATGGTTGACACCGGAACAATTGAGATTTTCATTAAAAATCAATTTGTTAAACAACTTTCTCAACTTCAAATACCAGTAAAGAGAAAGCCATTCATTTCAATCACCAAAAGGAATGGAAGTAGAGCAAAAACATAATATGATGCTTCTGCCTGCTCCCTTGAAAAACTCAGAAGAAACCTGAAGACAAGCTAACACAAACTAACAAACGCTCTTTTTATATCAATATGAAAAGAGAAACAGAAAGGTCAAAGCAGAATTTAATTTCAGTGATGAGGATATTGGGTATCCCTATTCTTGCCTCAGGAAGATCTCCTTCTTCTTGGTACTTCTGCTGAGGACATTAATACTAGTATGATTCACTTAGTATCATTTGTACTACTACTAGTAGTCATCAACTGGCTTCCATCCAACACACCACCAACAAAGGAGATATAGGAACTACAAGTACTAGTACTATGCTTGGTCTAAGACAACTAATACTAGTGATAGTCCACTCTAGATGAAAAAATAAGCAGCATTACTATCTACTACTAGTAGTAGTACGCACTGATATCAGCAATTATTTCTGTTAACATCCCGCCAACAAACAGTTTGTTTTCAATCAAAAATCGTAGTGTAGGACAGAACATAGTAGTACGTAAATACCGTACGTTTTGATGATACATTCCCCGCCTGCCAGGAAGTACTAAACACGTTGTGACACGTCATTAAATTGTTCTTGGAAAAAATTCGTACTGCTTGTTGCATCTTGTTGTTTTGGTAATGGGACCAAGTTCTTCTTTCGGTTCACGATAGAACATAGCAGCTACAGTACTTCCCTTGTATTTCTTGATCGAACTCTTGGAACAGAAAACCAGACAGCGCATTTCATGGTAAGAACTGATCATTTTTCTTCCGTTTTCAGTAAACGTACCTCATGATGTACTTGTTCCATAGTAAAATCTTTTTCACCGACGGGTATATCTCCGATGTGATCGCATCAATTAAAATACGTACTTCAGTTCACACTCCAATATACGTATTCTAGCTGAAAGACTCATCATTGACCTTCACTCACACCCTAACAAAATATGATAGCAATATGATTGCAAACACGATCGGAGATGCATGCTGAAACGTAGCGTCTCGGTCGCAATGGTGATATTAGTAAAAAACTTTTGAGTACACAAAATTAAATTCAAAATCTATTAACAACATATTACAATAGTGTACAGAACACTTTTATGGAAGCACATTATTAGGTCAGGTCAAAACGTATTGTTATCGACGATCTTCATCGTGCTAATTCTTCGTATTGGAGATGAAAATGGAGATGATGAGGATGAGGATACTGATGCTGGGGAGAGTCCACCCAAAGAAAACGAGAAGGCGGAGTATTTTGTTGACGAGGTCAAAGCTGACGGTGGTTGGTTTTTATCAAATGCAATGTTGCTGGTGACATTTAGAACTGGCATCTCAGTTGCTTCGAAATTATCCTTTTGAAATGATTGGAACAGTGATGTTGTAGTATCGCTAGTG
Organism: Pseudo-nitzschia multistriata; assembly: GCA_900660405.1. Taxonomy (NCBI): domain Eukaryota; phylum Bacillariophyta; class Bacillariophyceae; order Bacillariales; family Bacillariaceae; genus Pseudo-nitzschia; species Pseudo-nitzschia multistriata. The sequence continues at coordinate 60,541 of CAACVS010000324.1, read as the reverse complement.
ATGACAGGAGTAGGATCATGGAGAAAAGAGGAAATACCTGATACTGGGCGCATGGCTTTTGGTTTCGCAACAGTCAGCGCTAAACGTTTGGTGTTCCTATTGATACGTGACCATTTCCCAGAAGACAAATTTTCGATCGGACTGTKGGTCAAGGTTGGCGAAGGTGTAGTGAATGATGTGCCGTTTATAGAGGGAGCAGGAGTGATTTCCCCGATTCTTGTTGCCGAGGAGATAGCAAAATCGATGGAAGGAACGAGAAGCGGTGGGGAGGAGCAAGATATTGAGCTAGATCTCACTCTTTTGCTCTCCCTCGACTTGACTTGTAAACTATCGTTGGTGTGAAGTGTTTTACAAAGAGGTACGGGAGGTGCAAGATTCTGTGTTTCCGATGGTAGCGGACAAGGATCGAACTGCTTTCGTTTCCTAGCTTCTTCTTTTTTGAAATTCAATAATTGCGATCGCGATATCTCGTGTGATAAGAAAGGAAGAAAGATGTTTGATGATGGAATCTTGAAAGCGGAAGAAAGTTTGCTATGGTCTTCCTCCGAATAGAATTGGGAACTGGAAAAAGGTCCACCCTTCTTAGGCTGCCTCGGGCGCAACTTAAGCATCGGGATACCATTTCTGTCATTGTTGTCATTGCTTTTAGCTGGAACTCCCAGCACAGGTTTAAAGGAAGAGAAAAGAGCGGCCGACGGTCTCGATTGTTCTTGAAAAACGAGAGAGGATAAAGTTGCGGAAGCTGGTAATTTCGATTTCGATTCTTCGTTTAGAGAAACGGCGATATGCCTTCTTACATGTAGGAAATCCTGACTGGTCATCTTTGAATCCTTGCTGACTACTTCACTTGAACTGTCCAATCTTCCCCGTTGCCTCCGCTTTCTACTCTTGTCTTCGGTCTTCGTATTTACAGTAGTTCCTGTTTCAAAGATCTGAGCGGGTACAGACATGCTCATGATGTATTCGGACGAATTGATTGTTTTCTGAGGTCTAGACGGTTCTTGCTTTCAAAGGTATGTATGATATCTATGCATTCGTATTGTGGTGTCTTTCTCACTGTCCTGAACTTCAACCACGGTTTTCGATTGTTCTGTGATGCCGTGATCGTGACAACTGACACACTAATTGTGAGTGGAAGATGGCGCGCCTTCTGTTGTTTGACACTCGTGATGTTTTTTGTTTTGGCACATCAGAATCGTGCTCTTATTTTTCTCGCACATCAGTTGCTGCGAAAAATAGACTCACTTTCACAGAATTCTGGCCAATCGAATCATTAGAAATTCTTTTCTTTGTTTCAGTACTGGTACACAACGTAGAAAAATACGTGATTTGGAAGAAGATTCTTTTGCAAGAGTGAATGATAAATTATGGTAATTAGAGAGGGGACCGATGATGTCACGTGCTTCATTATATTCGGGATGTTCTCCTGGTAGCCTGAATAACTGGACAAAGGCGAGGAAGTGGTTTTGGACTTAAAGAGTTTAACAAAACTCAAAAGAGAATCTCGGGAATAAGAGAATTTATTAAATACGACTCCCTTAATGAAATCAACATGCGTCAGATTCCGATAAGTAATGTACGATTTTACATCTTCTGTTTTTGATAGATTAGACTGACAGGCCGAAAAAATAGAAGCTTAAATACGTCTGAAGACTGAAGATTGACTTAAGTTCGGATAGACTACGAGTCCGTACGGTACTCGTACTACGCGTCGACGAAAATGCAACTTTTCACAATTTTTTTCAATTTTTTACCTGGAAAATGCCTGTACAGAGTAGAACCAGGGGACATATTACCTCTGAGCAATGCAAGAAGCACTAGTACTATTATTACTGTGCAATTACTACTCCTGCTAAAAATTATCCATAAGATTTAAGTTGCCATTCTCCTGTTGGATTTTGAGTGATATTGTCAGGAGAGCAAAAGCACCATAAACACCAGCACCAGCCTCAAACATGGTGGTGACGATGACTTCACCATGATGCTGATGACATGTTCAACCTACTAGTACTAGAAGTAGTGCTATGTTTTTGGTGGAGTGGCTACTACTAGTACAGATGACAATTTGTTGATAGTGGATTCACTGGTGGTGTTGATGATGGATGCCCACCAGATGTTCATGCAGTGATGCAGACAGGCAATGTTCTTGTTGCTGTTCCCTTTTGTTGCAACAACAACCTCTTGGCAGCCCAACTCTGCAGAAGCTTCTTTTCATGGTGGATACACTTCTTGAGTGTACTAGTACAGAGATGTATTAGAGGAAGCATATCTTAGGTTTTCCTTGACTCACTAGCAGGTTATCCATTGGATCGGGATTGTGATGATAATGACTGGAGATGGACAAGTCAGTCTTTGCTGGTGGGTTTTGGTGGCAGATCACAACCCAGCATCATCACCAGTGAATTCTTGAAGAGGATGAATGATGAGGCAATCAAGAATCTGGATGATACAAGGAGATTCACTTTTTGTCCAAGCAGAGGAATGTTCTATACTCCTCCTTCTTGAGAAAGCAGGACTTGTTCCTCCTGATCCAAGGATTGAGCTGATTTAAGATGTCCCACTTTATGTAGTAATTGCAATAGCACTATAAAAGGTTCCTCTGCTGGATGCTTTTGTTAGGATGACAAAAGGAAAATTTCTCATCCAATTGGTTAACAATTTATCTTCCACTCAGCCCATTGCTTGATGAGCCTCAGACTAGGAGTGTTCCTCCAGTTGGGCTTCCTACAGCTGTGATTCCTATTCCTAAACCTCATGTTCTTTCCTTTCAAGCCCCGTCAATTCATGAGACATTCAAGTTCACCAAGGAATGATGTCAAGGATCAGCAAGATTGATTGCCTCTACTATTGGGAAAGAGTCCTTGACAACTGCTATGGACAGTGTCAACTCAGCAGCTCATCCATTTGCACAGAAGATCCAAGGAGGACTCCCAGGCTTTGTAACTGAAAGAGTTCCAATGGATAGAATTGAACTCCATCCTGGAAAGTACTTTCACTGGGATTCACTTGCTAGGTATATCTCTAGTACTAAAATTTCTGTCTTGCTGGTCCTCTCTGGCCACGCTGTCCAACCCAAAACCTGGAGGTCAGGGGATTTCATGAGAGCTACGACCTATCCAGCAACATGAATGCTTTCCAAAAAGTTGTTCCAGAAGAGATGAAATGGAATAGCAGCTAGTACCTATTTGAAGATTCTACTATAGGGACTCTTATAAGAGCAGGTATGTTGGAACAGGAGTTTGGTGAAAAAATGGAGACTCAAAAGGCAGATTAATCATGAGTCCCCGGGACCCAAAACTATATATATATACCGGAAGCTATATAGTACTACTAGTATACGAGTACGATTGTACGAGYATTAGATAGTATACTATATATATATATACTACACAAGTCGATACACATGTATATAGTGAACGTCACTTATATAACTCAAAGCATCACTGCATACAGCACATGTAGTATATAAGTTCTCAGAAGCAGAATTCAGAACAGAACTAATCGATCGGGAGTTCTGTTCCAAAGTCGCTCAGTACAAGCAGTACCAAGTCCTACACCATCCGAGAACTGAGGAAATTAGCACACACTTGATTTGTACTGCTTGGATGTATATTTCTACTATCAATTCTAACTCAATGAATCCAGTATAACACGGGAAAGCGTGTGAGAGCTGGATTCACCGAGTGATACTTTATTCATTAGTTTTAGTCTCACAATCCTAATTTAGATACAGTCTAAATACTACTACTAGTACTACTAAAACAATTCAGTACACGTTATTTCGTGCAGAGTTTGTGCACAATCTTCTTCTTGGTCTCTTTCTTGCTGGAGGTGATACTAGTACTATTGATGGGGTATTTGGATGGGTTGATTTCTTAAGAACCTGTTCAACTAGTATAGATTTAATCTTGATAACCAACTTGATTCAACCATAGACTTCCTCTTGTTCATCAACTTGCCAGATGTCTCAAACCTCTCACTGATGACTCTCTGCTTGTTTTCTTCTTGTTCTGTCACTGTAGTAGACAGAAGGTCATTTGCCAGTCTGAAAATTTCCATCATAGTCAAGTGATTGATCAAGGAGGTCAACCACTTTACCAACTCCCTTTGTCATCAATTTTATCTTTGGAGGTACTAGCTTCTTCAAGTCTCTCTTTTCTCCACTGGCAACAAATGCAAGGACCTCATCCAGGAAGGAAGAAAGGTTGTTGATGATGGTCTTTCCTTCAATGATGCTCTGGATCTCAAGCTGCTGTTTTATTCCATTGGTTCAAATTATTTTTTGAACTGATTTTCCAAGAAGAGTTGGTGGTATCCAGATGAAAGCATTGCTGAGAATGTAGATGGGAAGAAGGGAGGTAGGACATCAAGCAAAGAGTTGGGTTGATAATGGATAGGAGCAGGAGGGATGAGGTCTTGTCACTTTTTGATTGGTCAGAGGAAGAAGAACGAGGAGAATTGAAAAGACAATATGCCTAACAGGAAATATAGACAACTCTATTATCTGTTTGAAGCTGATTATACTGTTGTTCTCAAACTTTCTGATAATATCACTCAAAATCCAAAAGGAGAATGGCAACTTAAATCTTATGGATAATTTTTAGTAGAAGTGATACCAGTAGTAGTACTACTAGTAGTAAATTAATATGTTTCACATTGGTACCACTAGTAATAGTGCTTACTACATTGCTCAGATAGTGATATGGATGTTAATGCTTCACATCCCACTAGATAATACATGGACTTTATATACTCCTCATATGTCCCCTGCTGGTAGCTAGGTCAATCTTGAAGTCCTTTTGTGTAGGAGATGCTTTCTTGAATGGAGCTCAGTTGTATTGACGACTTGTTTAGGCTTACTCGTACCGTAGATGTAATAATAATGATTTCAAATAATCCTCAATACCCAGTATGACCAACACACTCATTTGTGTGTTAAGATGAATCCTACCAAAAACTAGGTCTTTATCTGATATTTAGTTGCAGAGATAGACAATAGTAAAAAGTAGGGTATTTTTGTAGTTTTAGTGCTAGTACTACTACTTTAGTACTGTGTGCAACAGTCATGATTTTCAAGGAGGTAGTAGAAAATGAAAAAATTATGAAAAGGTTGAAACAAGAAAGCTGCAGTTTTTTTCCTTCTTGTGGTCTGTAGCCCTCTACAGCACACATCCACTTTTTAATTCCTTCTGTAAAAAAATGTGGATTACACTATTTGGTGAAAAAGAACCCAAAACATATGTGTTTTAGGTAACAATACTATGAATATATAAACAATTGATTGCACTCAAACTAATCCAGAGGTTCCCAACATTACTTTAATGTTTGCAACATTAGTAGCATAGAACACAGTACTACAAAATATACAGAGGCAGTTTGTTCTTTGAGATACTATTACTTTTCCTTGTTCTTGTTGTATTTGCTCTTGCGAACCCAATAGTAATCCTATCATTGCAAAAGTTTCTAGCTGTTGATAGAAAAAAGAATAAAACTGAATAGCAATTGCTGATTTGAATTACTCATTTATCATGGTGCATTTTAAATACAATGAAGAATCACCATATATTTTTGTATTTTGACCAACATTGCTGTTCTCCTCAATTTTTGACATTCCAAATCCAGTTTCCCATCAATGGATTTTGTAATCATTATCACCATTGTTTCTCCAAGGATTAGTAGTATTATAGCAGATTGTTGCTATAAAATACAGCTGCTCCTTGTTTTCTGTTGCTTTAGTATTGCTGTTAATGTCCACTCCTCTTGTTTTTGAATATTGCAATTGCCCATTATTCTTGCTTTCATGCTGCAGCATTTTGTTGCTGCACTGGTGGTGTAATAGTTGAGTTGCACATCAGTTCTTGGCCATTGTTAATTCCTGATATTTCTTCTTGAAAATTATTGCTGGTGATTACCAATGATCATTTTTCTCCGGTCGTATTTTGGGTCATTTTGTCCAAGTTTGGCATTTTTGTCCTTTTCATTACTAGGAGATGCCATAGGGATCAAGATGACTTTATTCTTTGTATCATATGCCAGTGCCTAGTGTTTGTCAATAAAGTTGCGCATTGAGAATTTTGTTTCTTTGCCTTACTATTTACAAGGAAGTAGAAGAGCCAACCAGTAGTTCAAAGATCAATACTAGTACTAGTAGTGCCACCACTTCTTGTTGTCTATATTTTTTGTCTGGTGAAGAGGTATTATTCTTTGCATGGGATTTCCAAAGAAAAAGTAAGTGTAACAAGAACCCATTTGTTTAATTGATCTGATCAAATATATTTCAGAGAGAAGGAAATGACTTAAAGAATGACTCTCTCCATTTCTCTCCTTCTCTTTGTAATCAAAAAGAGCATTTTGAGGGTTAAGTAGTAGAATGTGGTAGTAGCTGTTATGACTTCAATTGTTTTTCTTGTTAACCACATTGTTACCTTAGAGGTAATCATTGCTCATTGAAGTCATGCCAGCACCAGCTTCCTAGGGAGAATGAAGCGACATCACATGCACTGGTTATCAGAATGTGAAATGACATGAAGAAGGAAGAACAGCCTCAGGATACATCCTCCCACCAAAAGTTGGTATCTTTAGTAGTGGTTTTGCAGAGATGGAAATGCCTGAGAAGTCATTCATGGTTCAGGAAGTAGTACCAGGAACGCATGCCAATGCCAACATGAATGCTAGAAGCTTTGAAGTAGGGTATATTGCTTTACAGCAGAGGAAGGATTGGAGGACATAAAGAGATTTTTAATAGTATGATTGTATTCCACTCCTACTATATAGAGTTTTGAATTGGCCTAGTATCACCAGGTTGGATCTTGACACTAAAGAAAGTCCTGAAGATCTGGCTACCAGAATTTGGGTTGATTCAGTAACAAGTTAGATGTCAAGAAGATCACTCAGCTATTAACTAGTATCCAATCTTGGTATTGTTAGGAAATGCAGTATATACAAGATTGGTGCCAAGACTACTGTTTGCCACCAGCCTATAGATGTGGGGCCTTTCAATATTATCAAGAGGCAGAAGAGTTCTCTTGCAACAACCAACAAAGACACTGGTCCTCCTTTGCAATTCCTCCTGACAAGAAGGGAGTTGAAGACATTGAAATCCAATGGCCTGCTTGTACTTAGGGACAAATTTTTGCCGTTGTTGCCTGTTCAGCAAATTTACCTGAGGTGAAAGCAAAAGCATTCTCAAGGAAAAAGGTTTGAGATACATTTATTGATAGTGGAATTGAAAATGGTAGTAGTATTGTTGATGGCTCTTCAAATGTTGATATAGCAATGGAAGCAAGAAATGCTCATGAAGTGGTGATGCACTAGTGCAATGTATACCCAGGGGAAGATTTCTTAAGAATTCTATGACAGTCTTGGCTTGTCACTAGTAGTACTAGTAGATAAAGATTCCATGGGTAACATCTGGTCCCTCTCAGGGGAATCCCTTATATATGCTAGGGCTCAGTCTGTCATCATCACCAAGGAAGAAATTCCTTGTTGAAATGAGGTCTGGTACTGAGATGGGAGGAGTGGAAGAGCTAGAAGATGCAAGGAACTCAAGGGCCAGAAATCTACAGGAAACTAATGAGCCTATCAGTCAAGCAGAACAGCAGTGTTCCCAACTCTGACTTCAAAAAAAGGGAACCTACCTCCAGTCTCCAGATATTAGTTGATACTAGGAAACTTCCCACTTTGTGTCATTGTCAATGMAGCAAAAGTTCCACTACTACTACTACTAGATGCTTTTTCAGAATCGGAAGCCAGAGAAACCTTCTGGTGTCATGGAAGACACCAGCAAAGGATGCAATCAATGACATGATCCAGGATGGAAAGGGCCACAGCAAGACCAGGGGCAAGTTTATGATCCAACTTGTGAAGGATTTAGCCTCCACTACTACTAGTAGTGGTGCTCATTACATTTCCAAGACTTGAACAATCCTTCCAGCTGAGCTCCAAGTTGCAGTTATAACCAATCCTCATGTAATATCCTCCTTTCAAGAGTTCAACGCTTCACAAGAAAGGAGGCTTCTTGCCACACAGGGTTGGTGCCATGCTGCTGAAAGATCCCTCACGAGAGCTGTTAAGAAATCAGACCTTGTTATTGCTTCCCTGACTACTGACATGGATATTGTCAATTCAAGGGGGGTCTTGAATGTTGGTACTGAGGTTGCAGCCAATAGTAGTACTAGAAGAGATCTTAAGCCTTGTACTAAGCACTTTCACTAGTACTAGGATTCACTATTATMAACAAGACACATTCCAAGAATTTCTTTTTTTGGTTTTTCTCTTTCTTGTCAAGTGGCTTACAATTTTGAACTTTTAGATAGAAAGTAAAAAAATTGAATGGTGGGAAGTTCAAATTTCTCACACGTCTTGTTGTTCTTTGTTGTTGAAATGTTAATTGAATATGAGGTCAAGGATAAAAGGAGGGAGTGAAATAAAATGTCACCAAGCAGTGTTGAACAAGAGATCATAACACTAGTACTAGCTAGCTAGTACTACTACTACGAATAATAGTATTATTATTATTTTAGTAAAAATAATATTACTAAAGATATGATGACACCTTGATTAAGGGGACATACTACTACTGGAATAAATCTATTAGTAGTAGTACTAGTAGTCCTACTACTAGTAGTAGTTCTACTAGTAGCAGTATGCTATACTGCTGGTACTAGAAGTTGTACCAGAAATGGTAGCAACAGCAGTACTTCTGGATCACCCCCCCCCCAACCACTAGTAGTAGAAGCATAGAATCAGATTGTCAAAGTACTAGTAGTACTAGCAGTACTGCTACTAGTAACTATTAGTGACTATATTGTGTTTGGTTATCTATAAACCAGATTTTACTAGTTGAGGGTGGGAACTTCCACCATTGGCAGAAAAGTTTCCTACCCACTACTACTACTAGCAGAAGAAGTAGTAGTACTACGTCACAACAAAGAAGACCGAAAGATTGAGATTTCTTGTGGGTTTTTGGGAAAGAAGACCTGAAAAAAGCAGTAGCTACCACCTTCAACTAAGGTAATGGTACTAGGTACTAGGTACTAATTGCAAAAATTGGTAGCTGTTTTCGGAATTGCAACTACCACCTGCACACTTTTTGAGCTTTGATATCTTGGTTCACCACAATATCGAGAAGAATAGGATTCTACCATACACTACTAGTAGTAGCACTACTACATCCCAGATGGCGCCACGAGGTGATCGCAGAAGAAATAATGTTTGGTAGTACAATCCATTTCAAAGACTTTTTTTGTTACTATCGAATGTTAGTTTCTTTGCAACACCCTGCCACTTCTAGGGCAGTTCGGATCCGTAGAAACACGGCGGGAAATACCGATCCTTACAGGTTGCAAGAAGGATTCCCTCTTTTCCGAAACTAGAATCATGGTGGCCGGCAGGACACTATCTCTCTTTCGGTACGGCCTGGCTGCAAACACAATTGTCCATCAAACAAGGTTGATGCCTTTGTCTTCCCGTGCCGGAATGGATGCACGCCAAACAGTTGCGTTTCCTGCAGTACGTACGTATTGTATTGCGTACGCATTGCGTGCCTGCGTGCGTTGCTAGCACACGGACAGATCCTCGCAATCGTCGACGCCGTGTTCCGTGCCACCCACCGCAATCGTTGCGGGAGGGGGATCCTTCGGCGTCTCCCCTTCCCGTCCGCCGTAGGGGTCCGGGGGCGGGTCCCGGCAAGCTCTTAACCGACGGTGCCTCGCTGCCCAGTATCCCAGCACCACTCCAATCACCAGGGCGATTCCGACGACGATGCCCACCACCGCGTTCCGAGAAAGCGGCGGTTGCAGGGCTGCCACATGGGTGTTGCTGTTGCTGTTGCTGCTCGGAGTTGCCGGGGCAGCAGGGCCGGGGGGAGGCGCCGCCGGAGCCACCGGCGGGGGCGCTTTCGGGACGTCTCCCAGGTAGCAGTTCGTATCGAATTTGTCGAGGAACTCCTCGTGGGTGTAATAGGGTTCCGTCGTGTTGCTGCCGTCCACGTTGGCGCAGGTCTTCGGGGAGACGGTGCAGTACCCGAAGCCGTCCAGGCACGCCCCCAGCTCGACCCTGTCGGCCGTGCAGCCGGTGTCGTTGGGGGTATAGTCTTCCCCTTCGGAGCAATCCTCGGGAGACCACACGCAGCGGGTTTCCCCGCACCTGCCGTAGGTGGTCGGGACCCCCGACCGCTCGTCGTGCGTGACGCGGCAGGTCGGATCGCGGGCCACGAAGGATTCTGGATCTCCGCACCTCGAGGCCAGGTTGGAACACCAGCCGCCGCTCCCGCCCGGCCCGCCGTCGCAGCGGCCGATCACCATCCGGTCGGGGTAGTACGCGCAGATCCGGTTCGGGTGGCCCATGTCCGCAACGACGTGCGGGGGAGCCCACGTTCCGTCGTCGCAAAAGTCTTGTTCCTGGACCACTCCGCACACCAGTTCGTTGTCCCGGAAGCAGGTCCCCGCGTACACGGTTCGTTTGGTTACCATTCTTCTGCCGAATCGATGCGGATTGCTGTTACGATCGCTTGTTGGATGGATCGGTTCGACGAGGTCGTTGTTGTATCTGAACAGTCAGCTTCTTGCTTTTGTTGTCCGTTTCGTGTCAAGGCTTTGCGATTGATGCATCGATTGCGTCGAGGATGCCTTGGCCGATTTTTACCAAACGGTTGTCCTACTTTTTGTGCAAAAGCACCCATTCTTTGGCAAGAACAAGAAAGCAACGGCCATCACTGCATAGAGTACGAGCAAGTATCGTACTTGCAAACATACCATGAATCAATCATCACGAGAAAGATACTCGTGCTCTTGTCACATTATCACATTACCTTGTACAGAAAATTGATACTGGATTGACTTTTGCTTTCATTCAAAGCGTTTTTGATGGCAGTTTACTGCAACGGAATAGACACGAGAAGACGCGTGCTGTAAGTGTGATCTGTTCATCCGATTTTTTGTTGAGTGCCTTTCTGTTCGATGTCACATCAACATCAACAGCGATGCGATGCGATTCGTTTCTTTTTCCTTGTTTCATGTCGTTCCGCTCGGTGGTGAATGTGTGCAGTGAAAACCGTCGCCGATTCAAGAGATTTTCGACTACCCCTGCCTTTCCGTACCTACATACTTCTACTATCTATCTACGACTGGTAATATTGGAGGGTACGGCTCCGTGTTCCGTGGCCGGTGGTATTCTATCGTACGGAAATACCGTATGTACGTAACAGGTAGTACTTGTAACTACTAACTACGCAGCCCACAGAACCAAAAGTCTAAGCCAAATTTCTCGGAAAGTCGTTGCTTTTTGGCGAATAAGTGGAGTCGTGCATTAATTTAATATGCCTTCCAGAAGCAAAAGGCATTAGCGCGAGAGGTCCGCACCATACCGCTACATTTTTTCTTGTTTTTCACCGTTATAGCTTCCGGACGGGTGAGAAAATGGCTTGATCGCCATGGTATATCGGTAGCTAACTTCGTGCGTACAATACCGTACGTACTGTACGTTATTCCGAACCTACTAAAGAATTTTATCTGGATTTCACCAAAAACAGTGGAAACGGAGCTTGTTTTACTCGTGTTTCCGGTTCCGAAGATTGCTCTTTGCGGTCACCTACTTATCGCCGCTCGGTCTTGTGAATTAGCGAGACCAGTTATCGGGACTGTCACCACAAACGCCAGTATGATACGGTGCATCTGATTTCACTGCATTCTTCTCGCTGGATCAGAGAAGGCTTTTCACATCGTAACGGGACTTCACGTCACGTCACGTCGCATCCTGCCCTCTCAATACCATTGCGATCGCACCAGATCACCAAGCGAAGCACCTCTGCTTGCCGACGATCCTGGCAGTTTCCTGACGCTGGGTGCCTGCACTCTTGGTTTTATGGACGCAATTCGTTTTTCCCTGTCATTCATACACAGGCAAGCAAAACTCCAGAGGACCGAAACGAAACACAACAAGGTTGCTACGGCACGGCAACCCCAACGCAACCGGGCACTCCCGTTCCTTACCTACGACTCAGACGGCCAACCTGTATAGAATCCGCATACAGTACAAAAGGCACACGACAATATACAGAACACAACACAACACAACACAACACAACACAACACAAAAGAACAGAACAGAACAGAACAGAGCACAACAGAACTCATTCATCAGGAATGGCTGCCGCAAGCAACACGAATGCGCTGGTTTCAATCGTAGTCCCTCGGCTGCTGCTCTTTCTGCAGCTCGGGGCCCTTGCCCTACCGGCCGCGGGTGATTTTGCCGACGTCAATTCGATTCTCCGAGACGTCGCGGTGAGGTTGCCCGACGTTCCTACCATGGGGGGTTCCGGGTATTCGATCGATCTGACCGAAGTCGTCTGCACCGACATCTACATCGAGGATGCCCACCTGGCGAGCCGGAGCGTGGGCTTGCTGCCCAACAGCGGCGGGAGCAGCGCGGGAGTGGCGTCCTCGGGAGTCGAACTCCAATGGTCGATAGAGGGGCTGGCCTTTAATTGCCAGGCGAAATACAAATACAAGGGATTGCTGGGGATTGTCAACCGAGGAGATGTGTATCTCTACAGCCGCGACAACAAGGTCGTGAGCACCGCCACGGTAAGGTCTCTTCTGACCGGATCGCCAAGTCCTCCCACGGAAATTTCCATGAACTCCTGTCTTCCAACGGTCGAGATCGTCGACGTCGATTTCGACAACGGTGGCTTTGTCGGCTGGGTTTTGGACGCCATCGAAGGCCTGCTGAGAACGGCTATGGAACTCGTAGCCAGCGACAAGATTTGCGAGGAGCTCCAGGCCTTTTTGGAAGTCAACACGAAAGACCTGTTGGAATACATTGCGGGGGAGAACGGATTGGAGCCCTACTTGTTGCCAGGTGCGGCGGCTTTGTCGCGTGATCCCGAACAGCTGGAAGAAGATTTCGTCGAGCGATTGAAGCTGACGCCATCGATCGCCACCGATTCGTCCACAACAAAAGCAACAGGAGCGACGGAGCTTCCTGCTACAACGGAACTGCTTAGTTTTTCAAAGCAGGATACGTCGTCGGGGCGATGGATGAATGAATTGATCCAAAAAGGAGTATTCGCGTCTAACGAAATGGTGTCCATTGAATCCGACAACGATGCGGTGGGCCCCGCAACGGAGAAGGATGAATTGCAGGTGAACCAATGGCTGCGAGAATTCGTGTTGGAGGAAGATGGTGCCATGGTCCTGACTGCCTCCTCTGTTGGTCCCGATGGATTTCCAAGGGACGGTGTTTTGTACGACGCCGAAGACGTTGTCACACATACCACAATTGTCCTGGACCGTGTGAAGTTGCTGGGACTGGACACGCTCACCCATTTCAGCCCGTTCGAAGTGGCCGGAAACTACACCCTGGAAACCTACCTAGCGTGGAAGTATCTGGCACTCGAGGTAGACGTGACCGCCACGGTTCGTCCGTCGACGAGGCCGGATTCCGTGATCGAAACGGAAGGCACCTCGACACAAGTAAAGATTGTCGAGCAGGTCAAACTCATGCTGGGGGTGGACGGACTTACGGCAGGGGCTTCTCTCATGGCGGCACTGAACCAAACGGCCCTGGAGAACAACGTGAGACTGGGTTCGCTGCTCAGGTCCAACACAGCCGCCATCGACTGCCTCTTGTCCACCGTTGTTGATCTAGAATTTTCCACCCTATCGGTAGAAGTCACCAACGATGTCCTGACACCATCGATCGAAGGCCTGGTTTCGCCCGGATTAGATCGCCTCTTTTCTGAGGCCATGGATGCATCCTTTTTGATGTACGAACGTGTTCTGATGGAGGCTGCACCGGTCTATTTCCAAAACGAGTTGAGACCAATGCTGACGCAGAGAATCTTGCACGAATATCTGTTGCAGCGGCCACCAACTACCGGGGAAAGAGGCACTGTTGGTAGTGTCACACAAAACAGCAACAGTCGGACTTGTATTCCGTGGACAAGCAACGAGGTCGATGATGATAAACCAATAGACTTTCGGGACTTGCTCCTCACAGCCGAAGATGCCACTGACTTGGGAGGTTCGGGATCCGCTGCATACGGTAACCTCTTTTCTAGCATGATCATGCCCTATATCAACGAAGAAGTACTAGATCCCGACACATTCAACACGCAATGGATCCGCAAAATGACAAAGGAACAGTCCGGGAAAGAAGGGGTATTGGAATTCAAAGATGTCTATCGATACCTCAATGTCTCATCGACATCGCCCTTGTACGACAAGCTCGATTTTCGAATCTCGAAGATTACCGTCTCCAACATTGATACAATAGCAGCACCACTAGAGTTCATGCAACCAACCAACCAGGGTAATGTTCTATCGAATCAGCTAGCGATGCATTCGGTCACAGATGATGCCGGAAGATTCCGTTTCCTTAACGTCACTCTTCAGGTGTATATGGGGATCGAGGGAGACAAGTCGCCGTTGCAAATGACTAACGTCGTAGATTTCAGTATCTCGGTTCCGGCCTCCACTTTTTCTGTTGAAATCCTGGCCGACTTGAAAGAAAGATCACTCCTTGAATTCCCCTTGAAGGATCTTGTAAATCCACACTGTTGGCTAGCTGCATTTGGCAGCGACCGAGAGGATGACGAGGTGGAAGCCGAAAGCTTGAAATCCATCGAGATTGAATCTCTTTCATTCAATATCTTGACGTTCTATTTGGATTCGGTGTGTATATCTGCGACGAGTCCGGGATGTGGCTCCATCTCCGATGTAATATACGAATTGGAAGATGCCGCTTTTGCCACATCCTTTCGAAAGCCAATCATCGATCTTGTTGAAGACGTTGTTTTATCACTCTGGGATGCGTTGGATGTCTCTGAGTTGATCAAGCAAGCACATAAATTTTGTCCCCACTCGGATAAATTCGAAGCTTCAGCCCCAGAACCTACGGTTGAAATGCCTAACCTTTCTGGAGTGTCGAGAAACTCGTCTCAAACTATCCTAGCCTTGGGTATTGTAGGACTACAAACAGCGATTATTGTTTCAGCCAAGAACCATCTTCTCTTGGCTGATAATAAGCCACTTGTACCGAATGACCAATCACCATCAGCTAAATCAGAAACAATGCCATTTCCAGAAGGAAGTGAAATTATCGATTGGAACAATCTGTCGGACCTTGGAAGCTGGGTTGATATCGCGTTCGACGAATTCCGGAATTACCTTTCAAAAAGCGTCGTTGCTTCCACCGAAAGTTCAAATGAAGTCCTTTCCCGGGATCTTGCTTCGGACATGACACTCCAAATAAATACTATGCTACGAGAATATATTCTCGATAAGTCTAGATCCCTCGAATACGAGCTCAAGGATTTGTCATTTATGGCTTTCGGTGTCACTATTACTATCTCAAAAGTGCGGATAAGAGGTTTGGATACGGTCACTGCGATCGAGCCGTTGGTCGTTTTGGATTCACAAAAAATGAACACTAAACTGCAACTAGACGATCTGAGCTTTGTTTTTGAATGCCGTGTCACAAGAATGGACGAAACATGGACTGATGAAATCGATCTAGTGTATAAAGCAAAGGATGTTCAATTGGACATGGATACCAGAATAGCTCTGAATGTGACGGAGATCGGGAAAGTGCAACTTGGATCTCTTTTTGATATTTCACAGGCAACAAACTGTATGTTAAGGGGTGTTCAAGCATTCGAAATTTCTAGGCTTGATTTTACGATGGGAAAAGTTGAGACTCCTTTAATCGATAGGTCATTTTCACCAGACCTGCAAGTTGCATTGAGCGGAATACTAGATTCTCTTCGCAAAAACTACCAAGATGAGATTCTTCAAGCTATACCGTCGATAGTAGGATCAACTTTTCGGGAGATTGTTAACGCTTTAATTCCTAGCATTTTGGAATCGACAGCAAGCAAATGCTTACCTCCTCCAGAATATCCTATCGATGGTCTCATCGACTTCCGCGATTTGTTCTTGTCAGCCAGTGAGTCACAGCAACTCGGCGGGAGCAATATTTCACGTTACGGCAATGTATTCCAAATTGCATATGATGTATTGGACAAAGAAGTCATGCAGACCGGGGCATCAAATAGACCCGTCATCAATGATTGGCTTAAAAAGCTCACTAAGCAACAGTCCAACACCACAGGCATGGTCGAGATAGCGGGCACAGCCCTCGACACAGAATCTGTGGTACAAATTGCGGGACTTCAAGCAGATTTCAAAATAAAAATATCGGATGTCGTCTTGGAAAATCTCGATAGTGTCGGTGATCCACTTTATTTCTTCCGGCCAGTAAGTGGCTATGCAAATGTTTTAGATAACAAACTTTCGTTTGGAGTCGACGAGAAACCACTGCGTTTTCAGGGTACGGTCTCAATTTCATTAGACGATGGTGCCGAAATGAAGATTCACAATGAAATATTTGTTTCATTTTTGATAGAAGATGTAACTGTCCAGACCTCAATCCTACTCCGAGTTCTAGAAAATTCTATTTCTGCCTTTCCACTGGAAGACTTGACGGATAGCTTTTGTTGGGCTTCGACTATTTTGCCAACATCTGGGGAAGGAGAATCATTTCAGGGACTTCAATTATTCGACCAGAGCTATTCTACTGGTGAGTTTGATATAGAAATTTCTTGCAAATCTTGCACAAGCCCCGACTTCGATAAACTACTCTTATCTCTCTACGAACCGCAAGATATAACAGCTGCGGTCCGGGAGCAGACCAGCAGCCTAATGGAGTCTGGATTTTTACAAACATTTTTGAACGATATTGTTGCTGAGTCCAAGAAGCGTTGTCCACACCGACCTGAGTTCGATCCAAGTTACGAATCAATCAATAAATCTGATTCTGCTTTATTTACGGACGCTGCATTCGGCTTCGTTCGCTCGGAAGAAAAACAGAATCCGATGTACTTCAGTATTGCCAACTCTGTCGTTGCAAGTTGTTTAATCATTTTTGGGCTTTACGGGAAGTTATTACTTGCCCGTAGGAATAAGAAATGGACGCAATCATTGTCGAACGAAGGTCGTTTTTTCTTAGATTGTCAACAAGAGAAAGAACGTGCTATAGAAGACTGGTTAGATGCAAACACTTCTTCGCTGTTCAGAAGTACCTCCATTCCCAAATCTGTTCGATGGAGCGTCCCAATTTTGATCATGTTGAATGTCGGATTATATCTTGGAGGACACTTCGGAATTCTTTCCGTCGTAAATCTTGATGTCACGCTTGCCGGTCAATCTTTCACAATACAAAATTTTCTCGAATTCAGATTTTTGAGTTCTACATGGAACACGTATAAAAACGGCGGTGCTGAAATGATCGTTTTGATATGGGCATTCGCTGGCATCTGGCCCTACATTAAGCTTTTCTTATCTTTGGTGATTTGGATGGTTCCACCAAAGTACCTCGGTGTCAAACGAAGAGGCACTGTGCTTTTGTGGTTAGATGCGCTGGCGAGACTAAGTGTCATTGACATCTTCACTTTGATTATTGGGTTCGCAATCTTTCTTGTATTCATCGGTGGAAGAGATACGCCTAACAATGGAGACGACGTGTACTATGCGTTAAAAGCGATTGTTCTCCCAAAAGCTGGGTGCTATTGTATGATTGTCGCTCAAAGGATGTCGCGGGTAAGTTCTCAGTTTCTTCTTGAATACCACGAAAAAGCTGTAAACAAAGCAGTTAGTATTCGTCAGGATATTGAAGGCAATGTGAGTCTATCACAAATTGTTACAGAACAAGAATCGACTGGAAATGATCCTCTTAGCTCTGATGGTCCACTAATCGAGATCGCAGATAGAGATATGAGCGACGAATCACAAGCTGCCTCGAAATCAACTTGGAAGTTTTTGTCAAAAATACCATGCAATGCATCAGATATCAAACCAAAGTCTTGGGGAATGTATCGGTGGGGCCAGCTCGGAGCGATCCTCGGTGGGGTCACAATTTTACTTGTATTCATTGTAGGGTGTATCTTCGTTCCAGCAATCGCCTTCGATGTAACCTCCTTTGGAGGAATAGCTTTGGAATCCGACTATACATACAACGAGGCCGTCTCAGAATACGGGGTATTTTTGGTCATCAGTGGCATTCTTCTCAAGGCCAGATTTGTGATGAAAACTAAGGCTGATTACATTGGTTTAGGCCTCGTATTATTTGCTGCGGGTATATCAATTTCATCCACATTTTTAATCAAAGCATTTCACTTCATTCGAAAGAAAATAAAGCAGCGGCGGAAGAGAACGAATAATCCGGAGCAAGTACCCTCTTATGGGCATGAAGGATGTGGTTTGCCATCTTATTTCCGTCTATATAAATGGCAACACATGGAAATATATTTCATATCAGTTTGTATTGGTGTTTGGCAGCTTGGATCGATTATTTCGTATTCAATCCATCTCTATTGTTTGATAATGACGGGAATATTCGACCTATTAACCTCGATGGGCATCGTTGAGCCAACTGCAGCCCAGTGTAATCGAATACAGGCTGCCTTGCCCGGGAATGTCATCATCACGCTTGGATCCTTTCTCATTTTGATGGTAACGTTCTATCTTCAGGCATTTGGGCAGTATAAGAAGAACCTTATGAAAGCATCTGAATTTGTCGATGAACAGGATGTTCCGACTTTATCCTTGGCTTGGAGCAAGGATAAATCAAAGAACCGTCTGTATTCACATCTCGCCGACTCGTTGTCTTTAACCACCACCTATAACGGCGACACAACATCTTCAAGGACAGAAAGGACATCACTGGCAACACCACCTAACTCACCATTTTCTCGGTCTGGCAGATCTTTTCTCGACTCACGTGCCAGTAGCCTTTCAACGAGATATTCTTTGAGGAGTCCATCTCATGACACAATAGACGAAGATCCTAACGAAGACGACAGGTTATCAATTCCCGCAGCGTTAGACGAATTAAGTAGATGCTCCGACAGAAGCAGCCTTATAGACGCGACTTGCGAGCTAGCGACTCCATCAATCAATGCTCCGAGAAGAAATGGTATGTCACAAGGCTTTCAAAATTCACAAAACCGACTTTTTTAATCGACAAGACTGGACTATTTCAGCACGCAATTAGAACTTATACCAGTTTCTCCTATTTTATAGATCCTCGGATGTCGATCGTCTCAAGATCAAGGCATAATCATTTCATCTGAAATTTGATACATAGGTAACAATTATACAAATTCTTACTCACTAAAAATAATTTACACTTTGTCTGCTATTGACCGAGGCAACAGTTAGTCAATCTCTTTTGATTCTATTTGCAAGGATGCTGACGCACGAAGAAATCCTCTTCGTTCAGTTGCTCGTTGGAAATTGTCGTAGTCTTCACCMTCTTACTCCATTTTTGTTTTTCGGCCAGAAACATCGTTTTCATATGTCCCGAGTGCTCGCGAAGAATCGAGAGGGCCTCCAGTTCTCCCAAAAGCACAAAAGTCCTGGCCCACTCTGGACTACCCGTGTCGCCAATGGCACCCGATTCTAATCTCCGAGATATTTCTACCTCGATCTCCCAGTCCATGTCACTCCCAATGGAATCGGTGTTGTATTTCGATTCATTTCGAGTGTCCAGTTTTACCAGGGACAAGAGTATCCTTGATCGCATCGCTTCAGCTAGACGGGTCATTACATGCCAAGTTCGAAATTCGAGTCCGTTACGGGTGGCTTCATCGGTCGAAACGTTGATGTGGTAGTGTTCTGGATGATCTGCGCTTGCAATCGTCTCTAGCATCTCTGTCGCCTTGCCTCCGAAATCGCGATGCGTCATGGCCAGCAATCGGCAAGTAAACACAGCGTTTTGGATCCCTTTGTAGATAGATCCATCATCTTCTTCGAGTCGTAGACGACCATCTCGTCGAGGGGGAAGCGAGATGCTCCAGGAGCTCAAAAGGTTGGATTTTGCGGACAAGGCCTTGAACTTGACCTCTTGGAATCTCAATCTTGCCTTTTCGTTTTCTTGTTCACCCCTTGTAACTCTAGAAGCATCGCCATTATAGCACGTTTGGTAGCCGTCTTGAAATGCTAGGTATTGTTGCAGGTCCTCACGAATCATGTCAGTCACTGTCGTGTCTTCGAAGTCAGTGTCGAGAATTCGATGATAGGCTGCTAGGAGTGCGGCCCTGCTACCGGACCTATCAGAATTCACAAAACCATATTGCGCAAAAAGAGTCGGATCGGGAAATTGAGAGCCGTAAGAATCCAGGAGCTGGGCCCCGAGATCCACGTCTCTCGCGGCATATGCCACAAAGGACTGCTTTGTTTGGGCTATGGAAGCGTCTGAATCATTCTCCAAAAAATTCCATTGAACATTAGGTTCCTTGTGGTGATCCAGAGCATCCAGCAGTGGTACCATACAGCTCCGCATAAGCGTATTTCGGCAGCTGGCGAAAAAGGAGTCCTCTTCGTCTTCCCCATCGTTGTTTCCATGAATTGTTTCTTCGTAAAAAAAGGGACGATATGCCTCCAGTTCTTTGTCACTAATGTCCGGATCACTGTCAAAGCTCCTCGTGTTGACAACGAGGCGCGCTGCGACCCAATCTTCCATCGACACAAGGGCTCCAAAGCTATCCTCACCGGGTAGCGAGGCTCGACACAAGGCGCGGTATTCTGACTCCATCGACCATCGCCATGTGCGAACTAAGTGGTCGGTAAGGGAAGATGCAGGACCATCATCGATTCTCTCGGCTGCCATGTATTTGTTGTTCCATACCAATGGATGAAACTTAGCAAAGTCCTGATGTTTCGGAAGATAGTCCAGATAGGCCCGCCGAACTTGATTTAACCGAAATGTGGTACTATCATCGTTCATGCTTTTGATTTCATCACCAGAGAGCCTTGAGAATTCCAGAGC
Organism: Pseudo-nitzschia multistriata; assembly: GCA_900660405.1. Taxonomy (NCBI): domain Eukaryota; phylum Bacillariophyta; class Bacillariophyceae; order Bacillariales; family Bacillariaceae; genus Pseudo-nitzschia; species Pseudo-nitzschia multistriata. Next base: position 39,715 of record CAACVS010000324.1, on the reverse strand, counting down.
CATGTGCACTGCAAGGTAGGCCTTCGGATGAAGGGGTTTGCCGGTTATTGGATGGCGTGGATTTGTCATCAATAGTTCTCGAACCTTCGGATGGCGGAGGGCGTCGATCGTGGTGATCTGCATGCTCCTCGGGATTTGTAGGAGTTTCTGCCCGGTCCGGAATCGTTTCGCTGCTACGATGGTCCGGGTCTCGTCCTTGATGTCAAGGAATTGGCGATTGCAGTACGCGAAGACATTATCTGTGGCTTTATGGGATCGCTCACAAGCAATATCAAATAGTTCCGAGAGAGACGTCTTTGATTCACTCGTTGATCTGAAAGCAAACACATGTACGGAGGAGTATTTTACGACGTAGACTCGATAGCAAACAGCACCGATGGCTACCAACGAGCTCATAAAAAACAGCCAAATTGAGAACTTTGTTCCTTGTTGGCTGTTCGAAACAACTAGTCCGAGATTGTCGTCTTCGCCATTGTGGCTTTCCTGTTCTTTGCTTTTTCCTGTTCGATCTTTTTGGTGTTGGTGTCTGTGATATTTACTATCCTTGCCTTTCTTTCCTCGTGAGATGTGTTTCTTGCTTGCCATTGTAAGTGTGTCTCTGTTTACCATTTGAGGTTTCTCTAATGTACAAAGGTGATCAGAGAAAAGTTCCTCGTCGAGCAAACACTGATTTTTAATCGAATTCAAACTTCAGATGGCATGTGCCTACATAATTAACAACACGGGTACGTACGTTACTCGTGTTCGTAGTTTTTCGCATTTTTCAAACGCTGTCGAAATTTACTGCATGTTTTGATTTGCAGTCGCACTTCCGAAAAAGGTAGGCGTGCAGATGATGCGGGTACTCGTAGGAATACATTACAGTAGTACTGTAAAAACTTGATCATCGCTAAACTTCGCTCGGTTTTCCTATTGTACCAGTACGTAAGTTGAGATGGGGGGGTACCGCATCCGAAAAGATAAAAAGAACGCGTGTCAACGGTTTAAGTAAATGATTTTGAAAAAATATCAGTTATTACGATTAACAACTGCAGGCAGTTTCTTGGCGCGCTCCACACCTTGCATAATAATAAACACATGTTGTAGTTAAACTTTTTAACCGCAGCGTTACTTTTGATATACATGACAAGTACCCACGTTTTGCAACCCATGTCTCCTTTTTTCCCTACAGGATCCTGGTAGTAAATTGTACACAAAYCCCCTATAAGGCAGTACGCATACTCGCTCCACTCTAAATGCACGCGTATTCATTTTTCTACGTATTTTGTAGTAGTGATTTCTACTATGCAGCCGTATTGGCACCTCTCCAGGGACGGCTTGCGTGCCAAATACAGTTGCCAAAATAGTGAAAATATGCGTTGAGTGCAACCATTTTTGCAACTCCCACATCAACATGGTCCCCGACTCGCCCACATCACGCTATCACGCTATCATTCCCGGCAACTAAAGTATAGCACTAAAGTATAGCAAAAAACACGCTGACAAGCTCACAACATAAAGCAAAGAATAACTAGCAAAAGAAACAGTACTGCTAATCCAATCACCAAAGCAAGCAATATACTAACAAGCCTACTAGCAGCAAGAAACCTATGGTAGCAGCAACAACAGCAGCACGCCAGCAGCGTGCAAAGGCAAGGAAGCGACGCGGCGGATCCGTGACGCCTCCACGCGACGTGAACAAGCCAGGGCAATGGAAGAGATACCATTCTGTCCTTCTTGAACTGATGGATCACTTTACAGGAAGATTGGATCATGGGGGACCGAATGGAGACCATCGATACCCCAGTGATAAGCTCTTTACACACGAGGAGCTGAGCCATCTAAAGCCCAGGGATATCTACAAGTTCTTTGCAAAGAAAGTCTATGGACGCGACGATCCAGACGTCGACGATAATCCTACTGAGGGAAGATCTTCTTCACTGGTCTACTACAAGAAGGCCATCTCCTATTTCATGCCTAACAAGCTACATAAGTGGACTGTTGTTGGTGGCGTTGCAAGTGGCAATCCTACGAAGTYGCAGGAAGTTAATGATCTAATCGCGGCTGTTATCAAGAAGGAAACAAGAGGACTTGGAATGGAGAGCAGTATGGACAGGCCCCTAACAAAGAATGAGTTCTTGCAGACGATCGATTTAATGGGACGCAATGGGACCCTAATCAATCGATTAAGATATCTAGCTATGATTAAATTCCAGTACCATCTGATTGGCCGAAACGACGATACAGCACATGTAGCTAAAAGCAGCTTGGAAGTATCCACTGAATTCCCAAGGTTCCTCACAGCTAAGATGATCTGGTCAAAGAATGTTAGAGAGGAACGCGATTGCCCAAGACAGATTTTGCTTGGATCCATGGACCACAGATCTTGTGTGGTGCTTGCTCTTGCTTTATTCCTGGAGAAATGGTGTCGCTCAGGCGCTGGATCGTCTAGTCGGTGGTTGTTCACTGAAGGTGTTACTGATATGAGATCAACTGTTGCTGATATGGACAAAGAAGTTAACAAGGGGAAGAATGGCTATTCTAATTTTATGAAGCGCTATTCCTTTAATAATGAGGTCTTTGTTGCTGAAAGACCAGCTTCAGAAGGGAAGCTGGGAACCCATTCCATTAGGAAGTTTGCAACAACGTATGCAAGACAGTGTGCTTGTACAAGGGATGAAGTCGATTACAGAGCAAGATGGAAATCTAGGCGCCAGCAAGATAGATACACTGACACCCAGCTGGCTTGGCCTGATATTCATGTTGCATCGAGGCTTTGCTTTGGAGGCGTCTGTTACTACAAAGCAGTCGAGGGAACTGGGGTAACAGACCAGTGGATTATCTCTGCAGTAACACCAGCAACAGCAAATGTCTTTGGTGATCGAGTTGCAGCAATTCTTGGCAAGGCTTTGCTCTGGGCTTGCTTTGAGCCAGCAATGGAAGCATCTGGCTTGTTGCCGGATGATATAAAGCGAGATGTCGTTGCTTCTTATGTACAGCTCAGCTTCCAGCATAGAGGAGATAATAGAAGCATGGATGATGATAATATAAAGCCCATTGAAAGAGTAGAGATGATTGCTAATGAAATAGGAGGCCAAGTTCACTTTGATGAGTTAACTGATCCTGATGGAGGAGACGTCGGTGGAGGCAGCCATCGTGGCGTTGGTATTAGGAGGACTCAGTTGCAATGGAATGCTGCAATGTTTTCAAAGCTCTTCTCTACTGCCAATCAAATTAATGATATTAAGAACAGGCAAATAGCTGTTGAAGCAAAGTTCAACAGGAAGCTTAATCAAGCAATCGCGTTGTCTCAAAGAGCTGCAATGGCCCCCGTTGTTCGTCGACGCCCTGCTGCAAGGACAGCAGCAGGCACAGCAGCGTCAGCTGGAACTGATGAGGGTGCAGCAGAACTCACAAAGTGCCCTAGAGATCTCTTTGTTCTTTGGAATGAATGGGAAGTGGGCGTTGGTCTCAATAAGCCTGCAAAGGACTTTACTGCTGCTGAGCGCGGCAGAGTGAAGAGCAAGTACTGCAGGAGGAAGAAGTTCTGGAACTGTGTTGAAAGGCTCATTCGGGCTGGTTCTTCTTCTGATTCAGCAATCCGTAGGATTTATTCTGTCTATGGAGGCCCTGGGAAGCGTGTTTCTTCAATCCTTAGAGCTATGGCTCCCCATGAAGCTAATGGAGGCCACTACTTGCTTAGAGGGCCCGAGGACCCCACCAATTAGTAGCGTTGACGTTGTTATTTCTTGTTCTTGCGTGTCGAAGTGTCTTCTTTCCTTACTACTTGTCCCCCCTCTTACATCGAAAAATCATAAAAATATAGTGTACTGTGTATATGTGAACTGTAGTACTGTATTTTGCTATCCTCACTAAGAGGACCATCTTGTTAGCTGACAGGAGTGTTGGTATCGGTGTTGTCGTTATCGACGTGATTGTCGAGAATTACTCTCCCGACTTGGTTTTTTTCTATATAATTTGCCTTGTGCGTGATAGTGTGAGTACTTCTCATCAAACACGCTGATACTGCAGCACTCCAGTCTTGTCGCGCACTGTCTATAAGACCTACATAGAATATGTACTGTGTCCTACATGGTTGCATTTTTAGTTGATATTTCTTTGTGTACTTGCCAAGTATCAACAGGTTTTCTGTTTCATTAGTTTCGGGGACGATTACGTACGGTACTCTTACTCGTAGTGCTCGAAGTCGAGCTCGTACTCGTACTAGTAGTACTATCACAGTGGTAGTAGGAGCAGTACGTACTTCTATTACTAGCAGGTAGGTGGAAGAGATCATCATTGGTACAGCAACGAGAAGAATGTCGTGATCATGAGAAATTGTTCTTCCTGTGGTGTAGAGCTACTAAGTACGGGCCCCATAACGGCAAGTTATTGGCAATTTCCGTACGTCAATTTTTTCTCATTTTCCCGTCTCTATTTCCCCTCTCCCCCCATCCACACAAAAAACTATGAAGTCCGCAAATATTTCTATTATTGCTCCTTACTAGTGGGAATATCAAATCAGTGCTTATCTCGAATATTAAGGACCACCAATAGAAATATTTTGGGACTAGCGAGAAATTAAACAATGGAAATATTTTTATTTTCGTCCATTGGATGCCTTTTTTAACTGGTTTTAACTGTAAAAATGAGCTAAAAATTTCTATTAGTATTTGTACGGGGATTGCCAATAACTTGCCATTATGGGGCCCGTACTTAGTAGCTCTACTGTGGTGGCTTGCCTCGACAAGTTGAGCACGCACAAGCAGAGCAGAAAGAATTCGAGTTAAAAAGGCTACTTCATACAACATTCAAAATTCAACGGATTACACTGCATTACTATACCCGGGTACTGGTACTTCCAAAATCTTGTTCTGCCGTCGTTAAAGAGGAAGACTGTGTCATGAATTTTATTATTACTAATTTTTGCAGTCCTATTTTCAATATATTTTACATCCTGGCTTTGTAAATTTACGTTAGGTTGCTAAGAATAAAGGAAGATTCTTTGAGTCCTTTAGTGCGCATGTCGGAAAGGAATTTTCTGTCGAGATATGTACAATTAACATGCGCGTAACAAATATTATAAACACACTTCAACAATTATGCTAAAATAAGCATAAATAAAAATTTTGGTCCATTTTTCATCTCGATCGTCTGTTCCCGACGTGAAGATACCATATCGTTTCTTGTAAGATAAAAAAGAATCGCCATGGAAGTAAGTAAATTGAAGATAGTACCGGCCGATATGGTACGACTACTATCAATCATTGACAGGGAAGGATTCATATGTGCGAGTGAGGAAGCAAGACGTATTTTTTCTTAGGAGCCAATGCAGTATCAGCATTCACATACCGAAACTGAATAGACAATAAAAATCCCAACTCAATAGCTATCGATTTTTCTAGAGAAGAATGAAATCAATACAGAGCTCTTTTGACCGCATCACTATCGATAGCAACGATGGTAAGGTCGAGTCTAACAATCAGCAGGGAACAATACAAATTGACAAAAACATAATGCACCGAAGAACGCATTCCATTCCAAAAGACATGCGTTTCATTGACCACGGATCATTTCCACCAGTTGATTCTGGTGCAAATCGAGTTCCTCGTGTACGCAGAATGCCTACTGAATCCCCCGCCGACTTCTCAGAGATACCGCGCAACCAAACGCATTTTATTAGAGGAATGCTTGTCGACCTGCGACAAGCGGGTCAACCTACATTGGGAAGGGGTCAGCCGTCAACATCATCAACGTCATCAACTTCATCACCAGTTCGCACAAATCCAACTCATTTTATGAGAGGTATGCTTACCGATTTGCAGCAGTGTGACCTGTCTCCGGCAAGGGCATCAAAGCTAGCGCCACCAAGTTTAACCCCTTTCACATCTCCAGTGACCCCAGCAAGAACGGAAAAGAAAAGCAATTTCTCCTTTCTATCGTTGCTCAAGGCACATCAGGGCGACGTTACAACTCATACGTCAGCGACTGCGATGACAACTCTTTCCAGAACATCACTGCGATCTTCCAATAGTATACGGGACGGCATAATGCTTCCATTTTCATCGCGGAATCGAGATACCATGAGAAAAACTGCCGTCGTAGAGGTTTCTCCACACGTAGCAGATGATTCAGATCCGAACGTTTTTCGACGGAAACGAAATCGCTGCGAAAGCATTAGCATGGACGAGATAGTTCATGATGATGATGTATCACGAGCCGGAAAGTTATTGAGAGGACTGGAGCTCTCGAGGCCGTTCTCACGGATTTCAACAGACCCATTGGTACCTGGGGATTCTCAGAAAAGTGTTGTCTTCGACGAAAAGATAACTTCTTTGTCGTCTACTTCTCCTTTGCCTCAGAATTCGATATCAAAGGGAACAACGACAACAACAGAGCAATCTTGGCTCAATAGTATGGCACATAGCCAGGGCAACGAAGTTGCAGCTTCAACAATAAATACCTCTGCCTCTCCAACCGACTTTAGTGAAGTCAAATTGCAGAAAACAAGTTTAGAAAACGCAACGAAGACAGGAGGAGACGACTGTCATGTGATAGTATTGAACGATATAGGGTCAGCCCCGATGGACTCTGGTCCACATGACAAGAAATCGGGGAAGAGTTTGTTTTCGAGAAGGAGTAGGGTGAGCATACCCAATCATCCAGGACAAAAAAACAAAGCTTGAGTTTCCCGGGGCAAAAAGTCGATAAGACTGGACAGATAGAAGAGTTCAGGAAATAACAAATGAATCGAGAATTGTGTAAATGTGCATGCATTAAGACTCGATAGTTCATTTTTCAATAGTAAGATAACGAAAGAAACTATTACCAGGTTAACATTGCTCTAAGGAACGCCGCAGCTCGTTTTGTTGATAATATGAGAGAACGGTACTCAGCAGATGTTGAAAGCATCTGGAATATCCGTATTGGAAGAACACGAAGAAGAAAGCAACTCCATTAGCCCATTTCGAATAAAAAAAGAAAATGTTACCTCAATCTATACCAGTCAAGCGACTTGAAAACGACTCAATCAGTTCAAACTTGAGACAAAAGTATATACATACTAGTATAATATTGCAAGAGTTAAAAAAGGAGATGTTCGAGGACATGAAAAAGTCCAAGCATCGCTGCAATCTTGCGGGTTGAAGATTCGATTCGAAAACGTACCGTTGGCGTCCTAGTCAGCACCATAAATTTTACGCTGCAAAGCTGCTGGGAACGTTTCCACTATGTCTAACCACGGCTGTTCAACTACAATCATTTCTTTCGCACCAAGGAAATTTGCGTAAAGAATATTCTTGTAGTGCGAACAGATCGTGCAGCTTCTAGCAGCAAGTTCTTCGTCATGAATTTCGTTTGGTACCTTGATAGACTTCGTGTCGGACGACCTTGAGGCAGATGCTTGAGAGTTTTTGGCTTCCGTTGCGTCGTCGTCTTCTGCATCAAGATCATTGTGGGAATATTCATCTTCGACAACTTTGGTCACTCTGGAATCAAGCCAATGATCGTCGTTATCTTCTACATTATCGTGGTCTTCGCCGTCATCATGAACAACGGCCTTGTATTTCTTTCGAGTTCTCCACACAGGTCTCTTAGGGACTGTTCGACAGCGCTGTGGCATTGGTTTCGTGAGATCAATGACACAAAAAGTGCCGAATGACACCTGTTCATTAGAGTGAAAATAGTTTATGAACTGCGTGAGTAATAACGAAAAATTGTGGACTACTACTATACCACGAACCAGCTGAACAGGGCCTGGAGTGGGCGAAACGAGACCAAAATTCTATCTAGCAAGATTGACAACCCCCAAAAAAGATCAAGAGCATTGCTCGCTTGAATGGGGAATAACATCGTGCGCTCCAAAAACACTTTTGAGGTGCAGGATTTACGTACCAAGACGAGGCGTCCATTTTGGCGTGGAATCAATCGGACAGGATAGCCTCGGTCGCAAAGAGCATCTTCCGTCCATTTGCTATCTTTGAGTGGGAATCCATACTTTTCGCTCCATTCATTTAGACTTTTGGTTTCAATGTCGAACAGATACAAATGCGACCGATACGTCGCAACAGCGAGCTTATTGCCATCCAACAGTGTCACAGCAGCTGGTCGGGCATCGGTTCCGCCGCCCAGGCTTGGCAGAGTCCAAAAATGTTCAAAGGGTCTGTTTTTGGTTTTTCGTCGAAAGATGTGAATGGCATTCTCTTGTGCATGACTAAGGGTAACCAGAAACTCGTCGTTAGCATGAATGGATTGGATCGGCAATGCGATTTGTCCGGAGCTAGTTTGACAAGATGTAGGTAGGATGATGGTTTCCTGTAAGCTTTTCTTTTTGCTATCATCAACGTCGATGCCCATCTGATCTTCGTCCTCGCCTTTGGTTTTGCCAGGACGCAACCGGGCCACATACACCTTTTGGTCTCTGGAAGAATCTCCAACGTAGAGAGTCGCACCGACAAATAGAAATGTTGTGGCCGACACGTTTCGAATTTCCTCTGGAAGCTCTATCATTCTTGGTCGAATTCGCCGAGGACTTTCCGCACTTGCGATGTAATCGATGTAGAATACATAGGTTGACGACATGTTCGAAACCGCCAAGTATTGACCGTCCGGACTCAATAACGATGCCCGCAACGGCGAGGAAGGCGTCGGGACACTCGACGAGTCTTGCTCTTCTTCTCCCTCGCCTCCATCCAATTTGATGGTCCCAAGCGGGATACTCGTTGGGTGTTGCGCAATTACTGTTTTGTGGGATTCGTGAGCCGAAAGCATAATATGATTGTTTTTGCGGGACTTCAAGGCCTCGAGCTCGTACAACTCAATACCGTTGTACCGCTGCATTGCCACCAACCTTGGACCGCCCTTGGCCGTGGAGATGGAGGAAGAGAACAGCGAGGTTGCACTCGGCCAGGGATACCACGTTTGTGGCTGGCTCTGGGAAAAGTTCGAAACCGAGTACGAACAAATCTTCGTGTCCACTCCTGCGGTCAACAGCGTTTCGGTAGGTCTGGCACCAGACGCCGACGCCGAAGCGACAATAGCCATCGCTTTGACATCGTGGGTGTGCGGTCGCTGGCTGACCGTCATTCTCCATGGTCGATAGGACGTGAGGTGGGATGCTACTAATGCCGTTAGATCCTTGCTGCTACCAGTGGCATTCGACTGCTGCTGGGCTGCGATTGCCTTAATCGGGGGCTTCTTTCGTTCCAAGCACACCACCCTGGAATCGACACCGGAACAAAATATCTTSGTTTCGTCGGAATCAACGACCAGCTTGAGGACGTCGGCCCGCGAATTCGATTGCACAATGGTTTGGGTCAGCGTCCCTGTTTCGCCATTCCAGAATTGGACCTGTCCCAGAGAATTTCCCGCCACGACAGTGTTGTCCCGTAGCAGCAAAAGCGTCCAAACCTTGGTAGAGTCCTTTCGTCCTTTGCTTTCGACCGTCATGCGCAAGATCGATTTGGGGGGATTGGGTATCGAGTAAGAGTCACTCGGCTCGGAAGAATCTATGATTTGTTGTTGCCGATCAATCTCGAGCCCGTATTTCCGGATGGTGCCATCAGCGGTGGCAGCAAAGACCACGGTTTGAATCGTGGCTCGGTTCTTTCCTTTGCTCCTCGTGGCGACGTGCCTCCACACCAACGACAAAATCGGTGCCCCTACGGAAGGAAGAGTGGCAAACGGTGTGTCCTGGAGAATCTGCCCGCGGCTGCTGCCATCGCCGGAACCCACCCTCCATATCCGGACCGATCCGTCTTCACAGGCGGCGGCTACAAACGGAAACCCCGCACCGTTGTCGTCGCTGCCGCCACCGTCTCCGCAGCTCAGGACCGCGAGATCGAAAATCCCCCCGCCACCGCTCGAAACGACGTCGATCGGTCTCGATGTTTTAAAATCTACGATCCACAGGTTGCCGTTGGGTCCCGATCCAACACAGACCGGAGACGACAGAGCAGACGGGTACACCCAGCACAGGGAAGAGGCGGCATCGGGACAGAGAAGCAAAGATGATTCGTCGTCCTCCGCGTCCATCTCGGAGTCCACGGAACTGTCTTCGTCGTTGGAAGGCTTCCGGCCCGTCGCGGGAGGCGTCTCCGCAATCGTTACCAATCGATGCATCGGAACCCTGATGTTGTCCGCGTAGTGTCTGTTGCTACTGGCGATCCCCTTGGGTGGAGACGTGACCGATTTGAGCTCGTAGCTGCCGTCGGTTCGGGCGACGACGATCTGTCCGCAGTTGGTAGATCTTGGTGTCAGGGCGGATACGCTCCCGGGAATGTATCCCATGTGACGCAATCGATGAACCCGGGCATCCATTGTAGCTGGATATTCCTTGTTGGTGGTTTTGGAGGTCGTGGACGTGGGAGCCACGGCATCCTTTTCAACGATCGTGGGTCCCGCATTTCGGTTGATCTCTTTCTTTGCCACGGCATTGGTTCGTGTTGGTGTTGGTGTTGGTATTGGCGCTGGCTCCGGCGACGTTATTTTTCGTTTTCGTTTCTTCTTGGTGGCACTGCTTTCGATGGTAGGGGGGGTTCTGGGTTGGGTCGTCTCCGTCCCCTTTTCTTTCTTCGGTGTCGTGCTCCTGCGGCCCCGCTTCTTTTTAGTGCTGGAACCGATGGCAGACGCAGTTGCCACAGTCTCTGAAGAAGTAGTAGCCGCTTCCTGATTTTTCCTTGTCTTCCTCCTCGGCGTTAAAGGAGTTGACGATGATTCCCCCATACTTGAATCGCTCGCACTTTATTTTGATTCCTCGCTTTTGTAGAATACAGCTTCCACCTTTGAGATATGTTGTCAGCATTTCGCTGAGATGGAAATACATCGGGAGGATGATAGAGACAGGTAGGTAGGTAGTCGCACTCTTACTCGTAATCGCACTCGTCCCTTCATTTTTTACGGAAAAATCTTGGCAAGAACCAATTTTTGGAGTATTGGATTGAGACTCAAAAATAAATGGCAGGTTTTCCACCATCATCTTATAAACTCATAACCCATTGGATCAATAGTAGCACCGTGTGAACCATTGGTTTTTAAGTTGTTGTGTGCGGTTCGGGATTGATTCTCTTGCGATCCGTCAAGGAATCCTACCATACGTCCTGTACATTATATACATATGTTACGTACAGTACTTTAGGACTTAGGACGAAAAAGAATCAGAATCGATTGGCTACTCGTACCGACTCATCAGACTAATCATGGGTGAAAGGGAATGCGAAGCATGGGTCATAATGACCCCTGATGCGAACAGCATCCGCAACTTCGATTTAAACCAGTGAGAAATCTCATATAGAGTTTGGGTTGATTCGTTTTCGCATCCGGGACATGAAGCCACAAAATATTTATTTCGGCGACCTTTATTTTTAATGATTCTTCTTGCCTATGTGACCGTCGTTGAAATTTGCGGGCTTAGTGTTCCATGCCAGATTTTTAACCCGTATTTCACCCGTAAGTTGACACAAATTGTCGACGCACCCTTGAATATTCTGCCCTCAACGTTCCGTTCGTGTTGCGCGAAGATTTCGATGCTTAGTACGCCATTCAACGCAGTCATTATGGAAACGCGGAACACGACTTCAACGCGATACCGGTACACACATTCCATCCGCACCTTCTTCGGTCCGAAATCGAGACAAGTGAATTCTTGCGCAATCCGTACGATACGATAGAATCTCTTCTTCCGGAACAGCACAACCGATTGGCAGCTGCAGCCGATAGCGTTGAGACATTAATATTAGTCGTGAAGCCACGCACCTATTGCTCCAGAACAAATCCAACATCAGTTGGTTCGAGTACGACTAAAACAAACAACCTGTAACAAATAATTTCTATTCCAACGGCGTTGTATATTCGAAGTGACCATGATGCGTGGAGTGGAACGAAAGACYGCCAACCGCAAAATCGAAGCCGAACGCGAGGAAGAAGTGGTGGTGGAAGTCAAGGTCGCACACCACGTCGAAGAAACAAAACTGCCACCAACGGAAAGCGAACCTGCGGACCCCATCGCCCCTCAATCCATAGGATACGGCAGCGCAAATGATGTCGATTTGAATTACAGCGATGACTCTTACGACGTGTTCGATCCCAAGACACCTGAGAACGGCACGAGTGCCGGTTATGACTACCAAGGTTTCAACAGCAACATAAACAATACTACCAGCTTGCTCATGGGAAGCAACAGCACAAATGGGGGCAACATCCCCGAATACGACTATAGCCTGAGCGACATGGTGTGGACCTTTCTCTGCCCCGTATTTCTGTTGATCGCATGCAGCCTGGTCCAGCGAAGGAACGTCCCGTCCAGCGAATACCATCGCGGCGCGATGTTCCGGCGGCAAGCGGAACGCGTCTGGGCAATCCAGGCGGCCAAGGCCGAACGCGTTGCCATTCCCGTGGACACTAGGAAGCACCAGATCCGAGAGGGGCTTCGGACGATGAGGGTTGTTTCGAAATGCCCCGAAACCGGGCATTGCATCCTGTCCCCGGAAGAAACAGAGGAACCAGAGGAGGCGAGCGAAGAACACAACGAAGACGAGTCGACCACCACCATGGCCGATGCGGAAAGCACAAGCAATTCCCTCGATGCTCCGGATGCGTCGAAAGAAATCGAGGCACCGTCGAGCGAGTTGCCGACCACCAACGCAGCGAGTATTCCTTCGACTGTGTCTTCCGGGACACCTTCCAAGAAACAAAACAGCGGTAAAAAATGCCCCGAATCACCGGGAACGGCTGAACGACGACCTCTGCTTTCCTCCAACAGCGAGGACTCGGAAGATAGCACCAATTACTCTCCTGTCGCTTCGAGCAGCATCCATGCGGCGCAAGAAGAACCGCCGGCACAACAGCAACCACCATCAAGCAGCCTTTGCTATGATTTCGAAGACGACGAAGACGTGTGCCCGATATGCCTGGACAACTTCGAGGTGGGAGACATGGTGATGTGGTCTCGGAACGCCGGCAAGCATTCTTGTTCCCACGTCTTTCACGAAGAGTGCTTGTTGCAGTGGTTACTCGAGCAGCGAGAAAACGAATGCCCCACCTGCCGGGCTTGCTTCATYGAAATGGACGACAAAACAGAAGAGAACGAAAACGATGAGTCTACCGCGCCGTCAACCGGTGGCGAGGCTTCCCAACCCGGTGCCAACAACGATGGTGACATCGAGGAAGGGATCGTGAGCGGAAACGAAACGAACCTTGATAACGAGAGCGACAACGAGAGCGACAACGAGAATGACGAGAAGATGGCATCATCGGACGGCGAGAACAGCGAAGACTCCTCGTCGGAGCTGGAAGAAGATCCGGAAGAAGGAAACTGTACCTTCATGATTGTGAAAGGATCCGTCCAACGCGTACTATTGCGCTTATGACGTATGCATGGCGGCCTAGCCAAACCTGCACAAATATAACAAACAAGGCTAAATTTTGTACATAACCCAGTAGTAATGATGATTCAAGTGAAAAAGACATTTGCATTGCTGCAGGCTACAAAGTTAAAATGCCAGACTAGGTTTAGCGATACGTAATGTTTTCGCAGTCACTGCAATTGCATCAACGAATACGCACAACAAAACTTTAACATTTGTTTGAAAAACACAGAGCAGTATTTTCACCAAACACACCATTCGTTTCGGGCAGTTTTGAGCAGTTATCCTTCTCGTTGTTTTGTGCCGCGTCGTTTCTGTTCCCTTGCATTGGAACAGCGTATGCAACGGTGGAACACAAGCAAATGTTTTTGGCAATACATCACTAGTAGACCGCCTAGATCCGTAGTCAGGTGTTTTGCACGATCCTGCAAAAAAATTGGAGAACGAAACATCACTGTAGAGACGAAACCTAATCTACAGATTTTCATTACGTCATATATTGGTGTCTTTCAATCAATCTGGGATTCCTTATTAAACAATGCAATGAAAATAGACGAGTACACGATGAATGAGTAACAGCAAGAAAACTTGGGCCTGTTCATTGTCAATGGGAACGAACCAAATCAAACGAGGTTTTAGCACAGTGCTAACTTCTTCACGCTACAAATATCACCCACCGAGATGGTACCTCTACAACAAGGTGGAATCTTATGCAGTCTTACTGTATGGAATAATTTGCCGCCTACTTCCAGTATGGTTAGCACTGGTCTCGAAAAACTTCCTCACTCAATCAACTTTCAACAACACGTCTTTCAGAGCATAGAGTGAGGCAACTCATATCTAGAGTAGCACAAGGGCTAGTTCATGCCAAGAAAAGAAAGATCTTCTTAGTCTGAGAGTTCCTACTTTAGGTGTGGTAGTTTAAAGTATTTGTTTCATTAAAGTAGACTACAGAATAATTTGTTTGTAGAGAAAAGCGTTCTTCTTGATTCGATACTAAAATCAAACGAAAACAGAAATAGTCCAATCATCTAATCGAAAATCAGTGACGATCGATTCAATTAAGTTCTTTGTGTTCTGTACTCGATGACCTCATTTCATTTTTTACTTATTGCAATTAAGTAAGTTGCTAACGCATGTACGAATTATTTAAGTGTTTTATAAGTGACATCATCCGATCTATCTTCTCACAAAAGTTTGGCCTCCTTTACGCGACTTCATGACTACCGCTAGTTCATCCCAACTTTACGACTGGACATTAAATTAATTGTTCGGACTCCCTAACGCGACTTCATGACTACCACCTTCACGTATGCGTACATGCAGCGTTGAAGTAGCGGGCTGTGACGCTCTGGAAGTAGAAGGCAAGGAAGAGACCTACAATTGCAGCAAACGCAGCACGCAAAATTTCCCTCGTGTATCGATCGAACTGCAGGGAAATTAAGTGGGAAATAAATTAAAACAGAGACGCAGCGAAGATGTCTTCCAACAACAACGAAGACAGGTATGACAAAGACACCGACCCTGAAAAAAAACGCGGCGACCAAGCTGGTGAGTCAAAGATCCTTTGTGTTAATGAGAATCAGAACCTGCCCTCCACGCCGCACTCCAATAGCGACAATTTGCAACAAACGCACAGCACTCCGCCCGATGGCATTGACAGAAATGAAAATGTTACAAGTCGTGACGCAAGACTTGGTATGCCTGCCCCTAATCACATGTTGTCTACCCCAGTGGCTTCACAGCAAGGACAAAACAGCGACAACGACAAACATAGTACAAAGGACAATAAGGTTGGCAATAACAACGAGGACGGGGAGGGTAGGATAATCGAGCCACGTACATACGACGTGCTCTTTGGTCGTGGCAGGCCGCTTCAGAAACACCCCGGAAATCTAAGGTTCCACAAGATCGTCAACCGGAACCGAGAGACCTACCTCAACTCGCGAAAGGAAGACAAGACCAGGATTGCACGAAAGGTTATGGACGAGATCATAACCAGCAAAATAAAGAAAAGAGGAGGAAGCAAAAGCAGCAACAACGACGGCAATGGCGAGCTCGGAAACGCCAACAATGATGGCATCGAGAGCGTCGCCGCCTCAAATACGACTGAGATGCCCGAAAATACCACCAAGAAAGCCACATGCGACGACGGCGGGGACGGGGTAGACTCGCCATCCTCGGGGGGGGAACCCGGCAGGTTCCTGAAAAAGGTCACCGAGCCCAGAGACTCCGGGATGGACGTGTACTGGGTCGAGGTGACCGAGGAGGTCGCCATCGAAAAGATCAGCCACGCACTACGGGGGCGTCGCCGCGCAGAAACTCGGAGCATGAACAAGAGTGGGTCCTCTAACAGCGACAGTGTCAACGCCGCTGGAAAGTCCAAGCGAAAGGGGCCCCCTTCTCCCCCAACCAATGAGGCCACTCCCAGCCCCGACGACATCGGGTCCTCCGATGGTGCCGGGAGCAGCAACGTGAGCGAGAAGGGCCGAGAGAGCTCTGGAGAGTCCAAGCGCAAGGGCCACGGGCCCCTGTTGCTCCAAACCGGAGAGGCAGTACCAAACCAACCGCTGGGAGCTCCCGGAGAGAGCCTATCGTCGGATTCTGACGCCATAAGCACGGATTCCCTGCACCGATCCATCGGCCAGGAAATCCATCAGTCGGGCAATGCCAACACTATTATCTCCCTAATCCTCTCGGATTTATCAAATCCGTCGGAGCATGGAACTGGCCAGAGCATTCTGCCGTCCCTGGAAAATCAGCATCGGCAGCCCCTGCTGATTACCTCCCAGCTGCAGCAGCTCCGGGCCGCCCAACCCCCGCAGCAACAATTGCTCCAGCAGTTAATGAACCAACAGCAGCAGCAACAGCTGGTGGATCCAAGAGTCATCGGAGCAACGTCACCTAGCGTGATGGGGCCAGAGCAGCAGCCGCTGCTCAACACCGGGGTACCTGTTTTAGCCCAGCAGCTGCAGGCCCACCTCCTCCTGCAGCAGCGGCAACTTCAGCATCTCCTTCAACAACAACAACAGCAAATGGCCGCGCAGGTCTTTCTTGACCCACAGTTACAGCAGCTTCTGCAGCTGCAACAGCAGCAGCCACTACCACTGCCCACAGCCCAATCCATATCGCTACCGCAGCAACAGATCGATGCCAACGTGACCCGGGCCATAGCAGCAATCCATTCCGCAACGCAGTTCGCGAGCGGGGCTGGAAGTATCACAGGTGCCTCCGCCGCAGACAACCAGACCAACATCACAGAGGCTCTCATTATGGGGGCAACCGCGATTCTTGCGGCACAGCAAAGTGCTGCCCAGAACCAGCAGGCATCAAACCAGCATGAGATCCCACAATTGGCAGCAGCGGGGGCGGCAATCTCCCCACAGCAGCCTTCAAACGGAGGC
This sequence comes from Pseudo-nitzschia multistriata, assembly GCA_900660405.1. Classification (NCBI taxonomy): domain Eukaryota; phylum Bacillariophyta; class Bacillariophyceae; order Bacillariales; family Bacillariaceae; genus Pseudo-nitzschia; species Pseudo-nitzschia multistriata. The sequence continues at coordinate 22,971 of CAACVS010000324.1, read as the reverse complement.
GTCCAAGTTGCACTCGGGAGTATTGCATCCGCTGGGTATCAGTCGCAGCAGCAGCAACAACAACAAACCCTAAGCATACTGATGTCTTTACTGGCCCAGGAAAACACTACGACGTCCTCACAGCAGCTGCAACAGCAACAGCAGCAGCAGCAGCAGCAGCAGCAGCAGCAAACACAACCCCCCGGTGGTCCTCCCCAAAGTTATACTTGAAGAATTCGAATCAAGTTGATCAATCTTATAGAAAAGATAAGAGACAAGAACGACAAGCTCCGGCCGCATCATTTAATATCATGTTGAATCGTGTTCACCGCATTGCTTCACGATACCGCATTCCTGTTTCGACCATCAAGGCATGGGAAACGGAACGGATATCATATGTAGCTAGCTACCTATCAAGGAAGTGCCGATTTTTAATTCTTCGAAGGCAAATGCGCCGTGCTACAAGAGGATGAATGCATACTTATTTTGGAAACAATGAGTTGCGGAATGAGTTAAAGAATCAATTCGTTAGACCTAGTTGGAAAACGTGCAAATTGATTTTTCGTTGGTGCAACGGTTGCATTGAAAGTTACTATGAGTGTTTCGAAGGTCTGACACAACATGGTACAAGTCAAGATTACTCGTAGTGTTCTCTAGCTACAGATCATCATCACTTGTAATTCCCGAAAACTCAGAAGCCTAAATTTTGGGTCTCGATTCGCTTACTGGGTAAAAAAAGTTTCTGATAGTATCCCCCCCCCCCCTCGACTTCGAATATCGGGGTTTTTGGCAGGAATGACCCAATGGACATGCAACTACGAATGATGGGAATCGAAAAACGACAAATCTCTAATTGAACACGAATCATCCCGGAATTCGCATCATTGTCACCTCATGTTATTGTGAAAATTTTAAGTGAATGGCCTGAACGATAAGATCTCTCGTAGAAACACGAATAATTTTGATGTTCGATAACAAAAGATTAGATAGAGTTGCGTGGGAAGGCTGTAGATTCACTCACAAATGCCACATATAATTTACATATGAGGTCATGTCTGCTAGAGAACTACATACATTTTGTGTATCCTAAAACGGAGAGCTCCGAAGGCTGTGGTTGCTGCCAAAGGATCTCTCGGAAACCTGGTATTCGGGGTGTCGCTCGTAGTACTCATCTGGATCGTGGGGAACATTTCCAATTCGAAATTCTGACAATCCAAGGCCAAATTCGGAAACATGTCTAGGCTTTTGGGATTCTTCGTACTCGATGAGTTCTGCAATGTAATCATCGTCAGTCTCGTGAATGGGATCCAGGTACTTCAAATCGGTTTCGTCAAAAAGTCTGACGATTAGAAAGGACCGGATAGGGACAAAGCCCGCAATGAGGGCCGGAAAAACGTAACCCCACGAGACGAACTGGGCAATCGAAAAGGTGACTGCCGCCAAGGCGACTTGAATGGTGGTATAAGCTACCACTGTCTTCCACTGCTTCACGTGTTTCACTACGGGGATCTGGGGCCTCGATTCTCGACCGACCACGATAAGGGTGATTCGTTCCCAAATCTCATTCCCATGCATGGCGCCAACTCCGAGGTACAAAAATATGCCAAAGAGACAACCTACGGGAATCCATGATATTACTCTCATGGAACCTAGTGCGGCAAACATGAGGACTGCCTGAAAGAGAGCCGACCAGCGCTGCTCTTCGCAATCAACAAAGATCTCGTGCTGTCGACCATGCAAGGTCTCGTATTTGCGGGTGCACAAGGCCCGCGTATGGAGGGGTGCCTGTGGAATCAGGCCACTGCCAGGTGGAAGSCCCAAAATTCCGCAGGGGAGAATGGTTAGGCCAAGGATGAAAAAATCCCAGTGATAAGCCGGGGGCTTTGTAAGGTTGTATTTTGGAGACTGTGTAAGAATGCTGCTGATATTGTGATCAATGAAAAACAAGAGATAGAGCATGACTGCCGGAAAGAGTGCCCCAAAGATGCCCTCGGTGGAGATCCCTACAAGTGGATTGACTACCCAAGATCGATCAACCGTCGGCTGCCAGTCCCAAGGAACTGCCACGTGAACGCGCTCGATACCACCTAGGGTCTCCATGCGACCATCGGATTGGACATAGGCAACGCTCTGGTCAATTCCTGGAACGTAGCTCAATCCCGTCATAATTACTAGTGAAATTGCCATGTTGTACGATGACAAAAAAGTTCGAAAGGAATTGTTGAAGGAAAGCCAGGTATCTGCAAAATGCAAGACCCAACAAAGATAAAAGGTCCCGATACCTATTACCAATCCAGCATAGGCTGCTGATCGTTGCATTGAGGAACTATAATTGATATTGCTTCCCATGAGCAACTGTCCTTGCATAGTGTCATCATTCGAAGTTTTATCATCGGGAGCATCGAAAAGAAGGGAAGAGGTAGATTGACTCAATTGAAGAGGTTCGAAAAGATCCCGAATGCTCTCGAAAATAAAAGTTGAGGCAATAAAGAATTCGAATATTTGGGTTGTGAAGGGTGTAATGGTCCAGACAACATCAACGAGACTAACAAATTTTAGCAAGGGGAAATATTATGTTAGAAGCACTATATTTTTGAGAATACAAGATGAATATCAACCTGCATGCATGGGCACGAGCATACATTCTGACCAAGGGACCAGCGTAACGAAAGGGGAAAAGGAGAACTATTTGAAGAGGTTTCTCTGCGTTCTAATACGAATCAGATGAAGACCACTTCATGGTCCATACTCCGAACAACACCAACATTCGTCTTTCCACTTTGAAGCCATATGACTTACCCGATCATGGCTGTGACAAGATGTAGAATCGAGGTCCAAATGCAGAGCCACCAAAAAAAAGGCCAGTACTCCGATTGGAATTGGTCTGCCAGTCGATACGAATTTCCCAGCAAGATTGCCACGGGCCTTTTCCATCACAATGCAGCACGTGATCAATGCAAAAAATAAACCAAAAAAATTAAGACAATGAATCCTTAGATTTTTAGACGCCTGTTTGTGAGGAAGAAAAATAAAATCGTTGCATGCAGGTTTTCGAGATGATACGCACCCGGTGATTCCCACCAAAACCAACGGCTGGCCGGACAGGACAGCATAGATTATGCCAATAATCCCCGCCGACAGCAGCGTCTCGGTCACACTCAAAGATCCTTCGGTGGTCTTGTCCAGAAGCTCGGCAAAAATCAGGGCAGGGATGAGCTGGACCACAAAGGCAAATACAGTCGCGTTCAACACCTTGAAGAACGAATCCGGTCGCTTCCAGTCACCGAGGTATAGAGGTATGCGAGCCCTGAGATCCTTCCGCATCCCGGTCAAAAGAGAAAAATGGGGGCCACCCTCTCTCGCAGCACCTACGGCGGAAGGAAGATCGCTGAATCGTGGATCGAATGATTCTGGACGAGTGTTATCATCGATAGTGTTCTTTTGCTTTTGCTTTGGCGAGGGCCTCCTCGGAGTCGACGTGTTGCTCATGCTTCCCTCGTCAGTTCCCGTAGTCTTTTTGGTATCGCCATCGTTGACATTGCTGCCACGGGTACCGCTGTCGTTGCTGCTATTGCTGCGCTCGCCGCCACCACTGATTCCAACCCATTGGACGTGGTGGTGAGGAAAAGGATTGGATCCATCATTTTCGGCCGATTCTTCCGGTGAGAGTGAACGTAGCACTTCATCAACTTCTTGGGTCATAGCTGATTTCTTTCAGGATGGATCGATGAATTGTTGAATGGGGAATCGGATCGATTGATGGATCTAATGCTGTATTTAATTTGGAATTCTGTAATAAGATACTCTGCTCTAAAGTGGCTATTGCGTTGCCTACCATAAGTTTTGCAAAATATTACAAGCGCATAGATTTGATTTGTTTGCTTTATGGCATTCTTTCAGATTTCAAGAAACGGGTTCTTTGCCCTCTCTTCTGGAGAGGGGAGCGTGCATCGGCTGATGGAACGACACACTCAGTATTTGATTAGATACTCTCGGTTGTCAACGAAAAAGAAGAGGACCCGCACGGTGCTGTCTCTGCTGCTACGATGCCTGACACTTCGAACATCGAACAATACCAAAGGATATCTGTGAACTTGTACGCTGATCATACCAGTGCTTGTACCATTGACATGAGGGTTCTTGTCTCGGGTTCGGTTTGATTATTCAGCTTCGTTCACTTTCAGATTTTCATGGAGTTCTCTTGGTCTGTCCGCGATTTTCGTTTCTGCTACGTACGTACCTTACTGACAGGTACGGTAGGTCTGGACGGTAGTACGTTTTTAAATTAAAATCGAATGATAATTTTTGTTCCGAATGAGTCACGAGTGAGCAAGAAGATAGGTCTATTTCTTTCCGCCTAGTATGAGGACGTTATTCAAGCGTTAGAAGAAGAGGTGGAAATTCGGAGAACCTTGTCAAGGAAAGTTGGATTACGTTGTGCCTGAAAACGATGATCACCACCATCCTGGTCCACTACCGGAGAGTGTCAACGGTGAAGAGTAATAGACTCATGGAAAATCATCATCAAGAATTAACGAAGAACGCCACTACAGGTGCCACTCGGCTGCTGTAGCTTCCTTTTTGTTTCAATCCTGTTCATATTCTAAAATCTAAAAACACCACCACTACCGGAAGAGACACGTTTCGGGTCTGCTCAATTCAGCGCTCTCAAGATCCAAATTCTATCGATCGCGAGTGCATAATTTGTCGGCTCCATCACAAAAACTAAAAGAAAAGAATCGCAATGAGCACGGTGATAACTTTATGTGCTACCGGCGTTGTAAGTGGGACGTTATCGTTTTGGTTTTCTGTAACGTTCGATGCTGCATGTACATTATCTGATAAATACAGGGGCCATATGCTGTAACACAGAAGAAGTGAAATGTTCCTTGCCTGAGCTAAACACATTCTCCTTTTCTCCCACATTTTTTGCGATTTCTTTCTTAACAATTCTTTGTGCCACACTGTATTTGTGCTGTATATTCCTATTTTGGAATGTCTTGCAACGCAAAACGAAACAACAACGGATCTATCCAATTATCATCGTGAAACAAACAATGGAATCGAATCGAATCGAACCAAACCGAATCAAACGAAAGCAGGCCATGGGTGTCGTTCACGTACTCACGGGACCCGACCACCTGTCCGCAATTGCTACGCTCAGCGTGAACGCCGAAAGCCGGTGGAGAGCCGCCGGGTATGGAATCCGCTGGGGAATCGGTCACTCGATCGGATTGGTGTTGGTGGCATCCATCTTCATCGGTCTGGAAAATAGCCACCCTGGCCGTCCGGACAGTTCCGGCAGCGAAAACGACGACGTCAACGACGACGATGGAACCAGATCGATCGAAGTGCCGGAGCGCATCGAAAGCATGGCCGAATGTTTTGTGGGGTTCTTCATGCTAGGATTGGGTTGCTACAGCCTCTACCAAGCCCATCGAAAACGACGGGATTCCATATTTGGCCACCACCACCACCACTATCACGCCCATTTTCTGCCTCGTGAAAACGAATCAACATCACAAGAACGAAGCGACCATCCTTTCGGTTTGGGAGAAGGTGTGGATGAGGCCTCGCACAACGTTCTCCCACCCAATGCTGCAGGTGAAGAGGTAGACGACGAAGAGCGGTCCTTTAACAGTCGTGCCCGAGACCAGCCGCATCGCCCTATGGAAGCGATGGGAATAGATGACTCGCACGCCTCGTTCTACGACCAACACGACCACGAATCGCATTCCCCCTCTCTGTCGAAGCAGTTCTTGGCGCTGTGCGTTGGGATCGTCCACGGGGTTGCCGGGCCCGGGGGCGTGCTCGGGGTCGTGCCGGCGGTCAAGCTGCACAACCTCTGGCACTCGATCGCGTACCTCGGTTCGTTTTGTGCATCGAGCATTGCCACGATGGGGGGATTCGCGGCTTGCTACGGAGCCGTGAGTACGAGGCTGTCCAACGCTGGATCGTCACCGGGACTGTATGATAGCGTGGAGGACAGCGACGACGGGGATGCCAGCACCGACAATAACAGCAACGACGACAGCGGTAACAGGGAAAAGTTTTTTACGACAGCCTATCGCATCGAGGTGTTTTCGGCATCGCTTTCTGTGCTAGTGGGATGCACATGGCTGGTGCTTCTCTATTTTGGAATTCTACACGATGTCTTTCCGTAGTCAGATCAGTCGCCAATAGAATTCTGATCCCATGGAATGACTCTATGTCACAGCTGCACAATATCTTTTAAAAACAATAAGCACCAGTTAACCACCCGAGAAGGAACGACGCTGGACTACTGGTCCAAGTTGAACCAAAAGCGGGGAACGACGTTTTCCATATCTTACTGTAGGCCATTAATAAACTATACATACTCTCGAAGCAATTTTTGGGATGCAATTCATAACGCGCAATGGGCATCTCGGTTCGTAGCGTGGCACAGCGGATTGATTCAATGGAGTAGAAGCAATGGTCGAAATTAAAGTGGTATGAATCGACGTGGKCTGGCTGTATGTTGCTTTTTTCGAGTTTTTCAACGGTATTCATAATCATTCCTGGTATGTTGATTTAAATTAGAAAGGTAGAAAACGTCTTGTGGTATATACACACCCTCTACGCTTATATTCCGTTTTCCTCCGATGGATTGGTCGAAACTTCTAGTTACGTCATTCATGAGAATGTTGAAAAGTTGTATTGGGGCATGCGAATTTATTTCGATTGTTTTGTGCTTTTTCAATGAATTGGTAGAAAATTCCAATGGTGCGAATATTGTTTGGTTGTTTTCTATTGAAATGGCAGAAGATATTGATTTACATGCCAGTTGCTTCAATGCAATGGTATAGATTTCTGATGGTTGAACTTCTTGTTGATAGCATGCCAGCATCATTCTATCAAGGTAGAAACGTCGACTGAGATAGATGGATGAACCACACAAGCATCGCGGCACCTTGCCATCGTACAGTCTGCTTCTCAAACGACAACAAAACGTACCCGGTGATCGGCAACAAAGCAGAGTGCGCCACGCAGTAGTCGCATGAGGGCAGAGAGGGTCGCCGCATCGGTCATTGATCGATTTCTTCCGCGAACGAAGCCAGGAAAGAATCGGGTGTTGGCAGGGGGTTGTCCCGAGAACCGAAATCTCGATCGCTGCCGAGCCGTTCCTTTGGATCCAGCGGCGGAGGCAGCAGAAACTACGGGGAACAGCGGGTCCCACGGCCGCCCGACTTGCTTGTTGCTCGCATGCACGGAGCTTGGTGGAGTAGAGGTTCGGGTGCTCCACCCGCTGCTATCGCTCCGTGGCCCGGACGCTCCTGTCAGCCCGCCTTGAATCGGGAACTCGCAATAGACCTCGGCAACCGCCTCGAACCAGCAATAGCAGTACGCCCCGTTGCCACAGAAAGGCCGTTACTTCTGCTTTGTGCTTGTTGCGGAGGGGCGATCCAAGAGCCGACCCGCCTGTTTTTCTTTGGGCCGACGTCGTCAGTTGGGTTTGGTGAAGGAACTTTGAGCTAAGTACTTCTATAAATGTAGTTACTTTTCTGGAAGATCACGCGTAAGTGCTGGACAGCTGATGACCATGTTGAGGCTGTTAAGGTGTACAACCTAAACATGGAAATGAGCTGTGAAGCTGTTCACAAAGTGAAGCAGCAGAAAAAGTGAAACTCTAGGACGAAAAAGAATCACGAGAGCACCGCAAGCTTACTAATAGATAGAGGTACGGACCTACCCATGAATGGCATAGATTCGATAGAACTCAAGCTAACTCCGCATGTAAATATATTTGCTCAAGCCTTGACGCATGGTCCCCCCACAAATGAATCATAGGATGCTTCACCACTTATTGCTATGTTGAGGTTGTTAAGGAGGTATACCTGATACGCTGATACCGAGGTATCAGGTATGACTCCTTAACAGGCTCAAGATGTTGATGAATTTTAAAGATTCACGAATTGAAACAGCAAAAGAGTACTTAATTACGAAAGTGGCTTATGAGAAAACCGCAGACTTACTAACAGATAAGTAGGGAGATTAGTCATGTACTACACTCTTGGATGGGATAGTACGAACGCTAGGGGTTTGCTTCGATAATGGATGATGCGATCGAGGGATTCTTTGAGTCGATGAACGAAAATTTATGCGCTAAAAGGACCCCCAACAAGGGAAAAAAGCAAGAGAAAGAATGATATTGTTCCTGGTAGATATATCTTACATCAGGGGTCTGTCTTACATACGATAAGACCACTCTGGTCTCTGTGTACCGCATAACTTGAGAAACTTGTACGGTACGCATACGAGTGGTACTCTTCTGTTTCGGTACGGTAAGTATGTACTCGAACGTACGGTACTCGTACGTTATCGGATTTTTAAAAAGTCCACAGAACGTACTCGTACCTACGATACGTACGTCCCATTTATGACCCTTGCGTACCATTCCGTAGATTCGGAAAGATTCATGATTTTTTGCCTTCTGTTGCTGCACTCACAACGAATATCGAGGATCGAATGGCCACAGAGGTACGGTCCGTACAAGTAACCCTTGCAGTCATTTTTCTGTGTCTGTAAGTGTGTCATATGGTACAGTATGGTACTGTACAAAAAAACAAACCCCAAAGGAAGTGAGTGCCACGGCGGTACAGTACAAGTACGTACGTACGGTACGATCATTGCCGCAACGGTCACTTGACGGCACGAGTAGTAGTGGAGTGTACACATAATCGTAGGGCGAAAATCCGACCCGTGCCGTCTCGATTCTCTCCTATCTTAAAATAATATCACTCTCAAAACAATCCGGAACAATTACCCATTTTTTGTATTTTGTTCCTTCGCACCCTGTCCGCTGCATCACATCCTGGCCGCTCGAAACGAAGTACAGTAGTTCCGTAGTTTCACCGAGAGGTCTCGCATTCGAATTGGCACAACCAGTATTCTCACTTCACCTGCACCGCCAAACACCAAACATCTGCGAACACAAAAAAATAACTCCTCATGAAAGAAGACCACTGCTAGCTCTTCGTGCTTCGATCCCGAGATACACAATCTTCTCCCGCAGGCGATCAAGAGTCGCATAAGCATCTCGCTTAAACAACTAAAGTGTACTCAGACAAATCGGATCGAATCAAAGCTAATTATTTTCCCCATAGACTCGTCTTGCCCTGCTTTTTTGGCATTGCCACGCCTCACMTCGCCAACCAACAAAGCGGCCACCATGAACAATAACGACAGCATTTACGGAACCGTCGTTGCCACCTTTCTGGCCTCCGTCAAGTCGGTCGGAACCGCCTGCACCCTCGCCTCGGTCGGGATCTATTTGCACCAGCGCGGGTTCGTCGTGGGCAACGGAAAGCGTACCCTCGCCCTCATATCCCAGCAGGTGACGATTCCCCTCCTCTTCTTCACCAAGATTCTCTACTGCAACCAGGATTGGAGCGAGGACCCCTGCCCCGACGTCACCTCCTCGCTGAGGGACGTGTGGATCCTGGCGGTGTGGCCCCTGTGGGTCTGCACGATGGGCATCTGCGTGGGGCACTGCGTGGTGAGGCTCGCGGCGGTGGATTCGAACACGGATTCCCTGCACCAAAGAAACAGCATCCTGGCGGCGGTCGCCTTTGGGAACTCCACCGGCCTTCCCATCACGCTCCTGACGGTCATCCACTCCAATTTCGGGGCCTCTTCCGCGCTGGGTAGCGTCGATCCCACCCTTTTTCTCAGTGTGTATCTGGTCCTGTATCCCGTGCTGCAGTGGGGGATCGGTGGTGTGCTGCTGGCTCCGCCGGAGAGTAACGACAGAAAAATGGCTGGTAGCGGCAGGGAACAGAGTGGGGACAGGTCAAAGAACAAGGGATTGCCGATGTCTACACCACCCAGCACAAGGATGATCGAATCCGGTGAATACAACGGAAACGGCKGTGGGAGCATGGCGCACCAACAGGGGCCGACGCAGCAGCAGGAAACGCAACAATACATATACCAACACACACCTCTCACCGAGAGGCAGCTCTCCTTTAAGTCGACCATTAAAAAATCCATCAAAGACGCCGGCCAAAAGACCAAGCAGACTCTGGCCAACAACGTCGTCCACAACACTACCGAGATGCCAGAAACATATCGTATAACCCACCGTGGTCTGGAAAGCACGGACGCCTCCATGTACTGGAGCGTTCAGGAGAATCTCAACCGATGGGGGAAGCCGCTTTGGGCCGAGGGTCGGAAGGGGAGCTTTTACCAGTTTGGGGGATCAGGTGGTTCTTCGAACGACCATGGCGTTTACAGCAACAGCGACAGTGGCTGCAACATCGGAATGGACCTCAGTGGTAGGGAATCCATCCCGGAGGAGGAGGGCCACTCTGCCAACGATGGGGAAGTCTACGGCGTTGGAATGGACCTCAGCGGTCAGGACTCAATTCCGGAGGAGGACGACGACAATGAGAATATCGTCACCACCACGTTTGAAAACTGTGATCCCCCTTACCAGGCAGCATCTGAAACCACGTCGTTGCTGGGAACAACCCATGCGGATGCAACACCGCAGTTTGCCTCTAACTCCGATGGGACTGGTGGCGAACCCGGTTCCACACCGCTGACTCGGTCCGCCTCGGAGTCCTCGACCTCCTCTGGCAACTCCTCCTCACAACAGCAACTGCTGGACACTTTTCTCACGGTGGCGAAGCGGTGCCTCCAACCCCCGGTGGTGGCTGCGCTGCTCGGTCTCCTCTTTGCCTCGCTCCCGGCCATTCGTGGTGTCTTCGTCGATATTGTCGATCGCAATGGAACAGCCCCCCTCCAGTGGTTCTTCGACGGGCTCTACGAGGCCGGAAAGGCGGCGGTTCCCATCAATATGATTATCCTAGGGTGCAATCTGAGCGCCTCATACATGCTGGAGACGAAAGCGAAGGGTGGTGGTGGATGTAGCGGTTCGGGCGGCGCCAATCGGGAAAAAAGACATGGCTTTTCGACCAGGACCACCCTGCTGGTGGTCTTTGGCAAGATGGTCGCCATGCCGGTCGTCGGTATGCTGTCGACGCTAGCTCTTGATCAGATCTACGACGTCCCCCACGACATTGCCGGTGGGCTCTACCTGGTCCTCCTCATCGTCTTTTTGTGCCCGACCGCAAACAATGTAATGGTCATGGTAGAACTGAGCGGCGGGAGTGGCATTGGCAACACAAGCGGTGGTGGAAGCATGAAGGAGTCTATGGCTAAGGTCATAGCCTATGAGTATGCTCTTGCGCCCATTGTGCTGAGCATGACGGTCACCGGGGCAGTTCTCATGGCCTCATACATGGCGTCCAGAGCAGAAGCCCAGGCCGCGGAAGCCGGGATCCTGGGGTGATGATTCGAGGGAGATGGATGATTCAATTCAAGATAGTGTGACATTTATAATCATGATATTGTATTGTTTTGTTTTGGACTAGATGTGCACTATTTTCATTATTCAAATAACATTATAAACTTCCTTTGTTAATTGAAACTTTCCAGATCTCAATCTATGAAATGTTGCAATCCATTAGGATTTTGACCATGTTGAATTCGTGTTGGAAGATCTGTTGGGATGGAAATTTATCAATGAATCAAGTCGATGTCTCGACTTAAATCCATAGGGTAGATGGCACGTAGCGGTAGGGTACAGCTGCTGCAGATCAAGCTGTGAGAAGCAGTGTCAAGATCAAGGGAGGGAACTGCTGAAGTTGAAGAGATCTAAGGAAAGCTATGGATCTAAGTCGATTATTGCGGATCAAGACGATTAAAAAGCGAGACATCGACTTGATTCATTGATAAATTTCCATCCCAACAGATCTTCCAACACGAACGCAATCCACCCCGGCTTTTAATAAGGTAAAAATCCATGGTTTTTGGCTTCATTTTCTTTGTTTTTGCTTGCGTCTTAAACTTTTTGTGCGTACCTTGTGTTCGATGTTTTCTGATTGAATATTGGATGCACGACCATCTAGGTCGTACCGTTACGTTGACTCGACAGGCGCTTTCGGTGGGTAAGTACTCGTACTACATACCGTACCTACTGCTTGCCTATGGTATGTAGTATATGATACGTACGTTTATAGTAAAGTAGATTCCAGATTTAGATTACGAGCACATTTGTACAGTAGGGTATGTAACTCGCACCGTACGGTTCGTACTTATTCTTCATCTGAAAGTTACTTGAATTCGTCGCTAGTCAGTGATATTTCTTTTGTCATCGAGCAGCAGGTGCTAGCAGTTCCTTGGGGTTCATATTCTTTTGAAACAGCCCGGCAGTGCCTCCCGCGGTGATTATGTAAATCCGACGTTTCTTGTTTTGTCGGAATTTTGTACCTCGTTACGGGAGAAGTTCTTGAACTATAGCTGAATTTTAACGAGCGCTACCAAGATGATAATTTCCAACACTAGACGGAGAAGATTTTCTCAGCCAATAGTTTTGAATCCTCCAGTCTGCTCGAATAGGAAATAATGACATCACGAGTTCTGTGGAAGTTCGCAACAGCTCATTGAAACGGAATGGGACAAGCACGTTGAAGCAAATGTTCTTACATCATCCAAGAAAATATTGGGAATATCAATAACGATGCATGACGCAAGCGCAGTCCTTTCAATAAGAGTTTTGACACTTAACATAATCAGGAACTGTGGAAGTTCTCTTAAGATCGGTTCGTTTAAACTTCTAGAATTTTAGTCAGTAGTTCGATACCAAAGAACATACTTATATATAAGCAATTTTGTTTTCAAGATATTCACAGAACTGAAGTATTTTGAAGATGTTCTTCTTTTTGGAATGAGAGGAGAGGAATATCAAGCTGTTCATTTCCATTTAAGGAAAACCTCAAGGAGCAATGCTTAAGGTTTTTTTTTGTAACGTAGGTTTCCTTTTTCTTCATTTCAGTAAATGTTTGTACGTACCGTTAACGAACAATCATTCCTATTGCCCTCAATTTTGTACGAGTTCGCTTACGCACTAATTTTTCGTGCTGGTCTCTCGTTGCCACTTTTTCAACCAATAATGTTGAAATACCTTTATCTTTTTCGTTCGTTTGAAAATTAAGGCTACGGGAAGTAGTGTACGGTTAGTACTTTACGGTACTGATTTATTGTTTGCGCTTTCAGAACGCTACGTACGTGCTATCGAAAGCCACATACACGTAGTCACAATCTTCGTCACCCTCTCCACTCCTGCTTTCCGAATTCATGTTTTAAGTAATCTTGCGGGTATTTTGTCTCGCATCTAGCCGCACCGTTTCCTGAGATGGTGACCATAACAAGATACCATAAAGTCCTTCTGGCTCCTCTGGCGTTCCTCTCGTCTCGTTTTGCGCCGACAGGAAAGAGCAAGATGAGAAATGAGGTTCCTGATGACGGTGCTACCACATCCACGATTGCCAGTGACGTCTTCCGCAAAGAGACAAAACGCATGACACAAGCTACAACTGCATCAATGTCTAAGCCTTAAAAGAAACTGCCGGACCAATTGCAGCTAATTTCGAGAGAACTTGGCAATGACAAGACAAGACTAGAAAATAACACCCAAACAAATAGGCGTCGATGACGTCAACACAGGACATAAATCACCATGGCACAATACATTATGACAAACCGGGAGATGAACCATCACATGACATGCAAGGCGTAAATACAGTACATACTATCGAAAGCCAATCAAACCAACGGTTGCTATGGAGTGAAATGGACGAAAATGTTTTGATTCGTATGCGAGTCGTCCACACGTTCCATCCACTCCGTCGTTCGCAGAGAATGCAACGCGAAAGGTTGAAGGTAGAGTACGGTATAAACGCAAGAAACCACAAATCATATCAGACTTATTGTTGAGCGCCTGTATCCGAGATAGAATAGACACGCAACAGCAGAAAGACGGCTGATCAAAACACTGATCCAATTACACAGGACATTATTCCACACACCACAAATCAAACACGGATACAAATTTCCGATCATGGAAAAAACTTAATTTGCTAATTTCCCTCAGATATTTCGTCACAAACCATCTTTATCAGTTGGAACAAAGTACAGCAGAGATGAATTTACTACATTCGTGCTGCATTGTACGGTACGAACTGTTGGAATATCTAGGTGGGTAGGTGGGCAATTGCCGAAGATTAGAAAGCATTGAATTTTTAYTTCTTCTGTACTTGTTTGCATTCGATCATCTGCTGCAGTCGACACCATTTCAGGCTCCACCAAAACGTGTCAGCTCAAGCTACGTCGATCGTACTAAATGCGAACGTATCTGGCAACAGACGAAACCTTTCAGATCAAGATACTTCTGGAAAAACTTTATCTTAGAATTGTGCGCTTCACTTCACCCATCTAGATGAAACATTGCTCAAATTAGAGACACCTTCGCTTTTGTTTCGCTCATGATATTCATCATCTCGTCATTTTCCGTGAAAGAGATGATTCCTGTACTTAACGTAGATCTTCTACTACCAGTAGGTTACTGCCGAAAAATCTTTCGTCAACACTGTATTGAACCGTACACATCGTAGCTAAATAGCTAAATACCGGTAGTACGAGTATAGCTGACATCAAAAACGTCAAAAAAAATATAGTTCTTCGACCGGGGGTAGGTACGTAGGTGGTCATCACGAACTTCAGAATTTTACCGTACCGGCCGGTACGTGGAGCGAAGAACACAATTTCACGACACAAATTCAATCACCGAACTGGCGTGGACCTGTGGACTGGTAACTACGGAACCGATTTTTGCTTCCGACCAACACGCCTGAAACGGTTCGTGCCCCTTCGTGCGAAGGCACTCCGCGCACAGTATCTCCACGTTCCAGGGAGCGCTTTGCAAGCGAAACGAAAACCAAAGAACATCGTCTAGATAGGTGGACTGAATTAACTCTTTTGCCGACGTAGACATCCATGGAGTGCTATTCAAACCTAGTACTGTATTTTAACGGCGTCACGCTTAAGATCTACGATCGTTTTTTAAACTGTAGAACACTTAATGGGAAACTGCTGTCGGTCGCCGTTGGCCCAACAGATTTTTTCGGCCCCGCTGGTTCAGACCGGCACCCATGCTCCTTAACGCAAAAGTAGGAAGCACGTTTGATTCTATGAAAAGGGTCGTTTATTTTGTGTTTTGTTTTGTTGCCTTGCGTTTTCCATTGGGTTGTGGTTGTCGCCTATCAACGGTGTGTGGCCAGCCAGGGCATGGAATCCCATGGCACGGCACAGTGCGACACTGTGTCGCAGAATTTTTTGCGACGCCTTTTCTCATGTAAGGAAAGAAAGGACCAAAAACGAAACTAGGTCCGCGAGAGAGGAGATCGATCGGAAAGCTCTTTGCATTCTATCGTGCCGCAGTTCGATGGTTATCAACTGGTTATCAACTGGTTATCAACTGGTTATCAACATACACAGTATAGTTTGACAGCATCCATTCCAATCGTCCACGATAGATATCATCAGTGGATGCAGTGCAATGCGATCTCTTTTGGGGATGCTTTGAAAGGAAGGAGAACAGAACCAAGGGAACGTGCCCACCGATCGGCCGTTTCGGTGCATTGCTCTCCAACCCGTTKCTTGCTATCCATTCTATCGCACCGCCAGGGTTCCGTGTCATTCCATTCCGTCCTTACCCCCGCAACGCGCTCTTTGGTGGCTCGGATTCTCCCGTCTCGCGGAGGTTTTCGAAACACAATCCGAGCCACACACCGTCACACTGCAATGCAACCTGCAACGCAACACGACCCCCACTCCAAAGATAATCCATGCCAAATGAATCCCAAAAATTCGTCTTGCCCGCAAACAGTGCCTGCTAGCACATGTTTGGTGCATTGATTGCCGATTTTCTATTTCTGGTTCTGAGCACCAGTTCTTGCTGATTATATATTTGAAACCAAAATGCGCAGCAAGCAAAGTCCACTTCCTTCTGTGGCTGTCACCGCCGCTGTTACCGAAACAAAACCGAAACAGGTGTTTTACGGATTTCTTCAGATTGTTGCGTCGATTGGTGCTTGCTCGGCTGCTCGGCATAGCATTTCGTTCTGATACCGTTTCGATTCGATTCGATTCGATTCGATTCGATTCGATTCGATTCGATTCGATTCGTTTCGATTCGATTCGATTCGATTCGATTCGATTCGATTCGATTCGATTCGATTCGATTCGATTCGATTCGTCTCGTCTCGTCTCGTCTCGTCTCGTCTCGTTTCGTTTTCTACTGCCCCTCCCCTGGTTCTTGCTGTTGCAGCTGCAGCTGCTGCTGCTGCTGCTGGAGTTTGAGCTTGAGTTTCTTTTTGGCCGACACGCGTTCCCTCCATTTCCTTCCCTTGTCGGTCCTCGGGGGCGTTCTCGGCGACAGCGATCGTCGTTTTTCGGGTCTGTCGTTCCCGTGCGTCGCGGGTGCTGCCCCCGCGATTTCCTCGGTGGTGGATTCTGATTCGTCCTCCGCCGCAACGGTCGGCGCGGCGTTCTCCGAGGACGACGGCGAAGGCGGTGAATCCGGGAGCGTTGGTTCTTCCCGCCGGGGCTTGGTTTCGTTCTCGTTCTCGTTCTCTCTGTTGCGATGGGCGTCGTTGGGTGGTGGGCTTCCGTCCTTTGGGTTGCTGCTGCTGCTGCTGCTGCTGCTGTCCCGTGTGCGAGAAGCAGCCACAACCGAGGCCGCGAGGGCGGCGAACGCCACCGCGGCGAGTGTGGCAATCACCGGCCAGGCCGTGCTGTTCCGGCTGCGGCTGCTCGAAAGCACGGCTGCCATGTTCCTCGTATTGTACTGCAGATCACCGTTCTCGTCGTACGTAACGTGCGGTGCGATGTGTGTGTGCGTGCGTGCGTGTGTGCGTACGTGTGTGTATATCGATTGGACACGCAGGCTTGGAGATTGTTCTCGTGTTCTACTGTTGATCGGTACGGACAAAATATGAATGGTACGCGATGGCCGATGGGAATAGAACTTACAGCAGGGCAACCGGGAGCCGGTGCATTGGGAATGCGGCTTGGAGGTACGTTAGAATACCATACGCCGGTTTGGCTTTGATGCTTTGTGTTTCGGGATCATTGATGTTTAGTGGTGGCATTGCATCACAAGCGACGACAAAATTTGTTTCGAAATGCTGATACAGCACCGTACGGTACATTGGTACACACAGAAACCTTTAGGAGTTTTCTACGCGATCGAGTGATTGATTTTCATTTTAGCATCGCCTAAAAACAAAAAAAAGAGTTTGCGCCACAACTTCTTGGTCACAATTGACACTCTGGAGCTCACGGACCCACCCCAACAACGAGTATCATAAGGCAATGTATGTTTAGTAGGTATTATCAGTAGGAACGAGAGTGATTGGAAGGAACAGACATCATGAATCATGTCTCGTGCGACATGTCGTGTTGAGATGATCTCGGAATAATACTTATTATGGTACAGTACGTACTCGTACTGTATTCTTCCAGTCTTATGAAGTCAATGTCGTCATTCTGATTGACAGCTAAGAGAACAGAWYACCCGAAATCTTTGCATGACTGAAAGAGGCAATATTTAATTACATAATGCATGGCGTCAGCTATAAAGAACTAGGAATTTTCTTGTTCGATTCGAATTAATCTTATCTCCCAATGATGTATCATGAGTTAAATATCATACGTACATAAAATTATCATCCCGTTCAATAATATTGTACCGGCCGTTTTGTACTGTATTTCACAATTAACAGAGTCAAAGAAAAATAAGACTCTTAAACGATCATAATATATTGCCCTGAATAATTGACATTCTGAACTTTGCGTCACGCTCTAACGAAACCCTAGGAAGGAAAAGTTTTTGCTTCTCTTTTTGGATTCGAATTAATCTTATCTCCCCCCATGATGTATCCTTAGTTAAATATCATACATAAAATTATCATCCCGTTCAATAATATTGTACCGGCCGTTTTGTACTGTATTTCACAATTAACAGAGTCAAAGAAAAATATCACTCTTAAACGATCATAATATATTGCCCTGAATAATTGACATTCTTAACTTTGCGTCACGCGCTAACGAAACCCTAGGAAGGAAAAGTTTTTTCTTCTCTTTTTGGTTACATCTGCGATATTTTGATATTTTTTGTCTTATTTCTCGTTTTTCGGCATCGAAGCGTTTTTTTCTCTGTAATAGATAGTCGTATTCTAAGATAATAGGAGAAGTAGCAATCATGGAAAACGTTTGCGATGTTGAAATATGCGGTCTAAAGAGGAGGAAGGTCAGCTTAGACGATTGCACTCTACATCATGCCACAACTAGTGGTGAAGAAACGAGACCTTCGAACTCGATGATCGATAATGCTGCCACAGAATGCAACAATGTGGGTTGGCATGGGAACGCTAAAGACTTGGGAGATGAAATCACGAACATTGCTACCAAAATGGTTGATATCATGACCGGTGGGCACGAGAAGGACGAAACCAACGACGTTGTGGTTCCACCGGTCGAAGTTTCCCATGAATTTTCTCAAAAAGTATGCAAGGCATGGGCCAAGGAACTCTACGAAACAAAAAAGGAGGACCGAGAAGCAATCATGGACGAAATACACGGAGTAAAATCCCGGGCCGTTCCAGAAACACCAGAACTCATTGAGACGGCACTGAAAGCCATGCAAGAAGAGTTGGAACTGCGCTGTACTTCACTAGATTCTTTCAAGAAAGAAATCGTCGAATGCAATGCATTGTCGAAAGACGATCAGAAGAAACTACTCCGGGGCCACATCCGGGCCACAACCGTTTTGGAGGGCCAATTTGTCCAACAGCCGGAATTCCGTCTCCGCTTTCTGAGAGCGGAATTCTTTGATGTTTCCAAAGCTACGACACGCTATTGCAAGTGTTTGAATCATATGCACGAGTTCTTTGGTGACATTGCCATTTTGAGACCCTTGTATCTGTCCGACCTGACCGAAAAAGAGACCGATTGGCTTTCCAGAGGCGAGACCGAACTCTTTCTTTCGAGAGACAAAATGGGCCGGCGGATCTTTGCAACGCCGAGTGGAATCTTCGATGAATCTCTTTCGCAAAGAGAACGCCACAGGATTGACATCTTTATGACCTATGGGGTCATGGCCGAGGACACGCTGACACAATTTCATGGTGCCATTAGCCTAACATGGTTTTCGATCAACCCATGCAAGGCAGTAGAATGCCTCGAAGATGAGGAGAGATCAAAGCACAAACCATTCTGGGACGAAATTACTACGATCTACAAGGAGAAGAACAAGCCCTACTACTACAACGACACAGAGGAACATAACACTTGGCACTGGGTAGAAAAAAGAATGCTATCGAGACTMCGACTCGATACCATCTCCGGAAAACAAAAACTTTTTAGAGACATGATGGAGGCTGCTCCGTTCCGAATGGCCGCCATGCACATCTGTGTACCAGATGAACGGATATATCATTTCTTCAAGGCAGTGCACCTCTGTATGATTCCGTTTGAGTGCAGAGCACGGACGAAAATACACATAGGGAATCATCTAGAGTGCAGCCAATATCTGTGCCAGTATGGCATTTCGATCGATGACATCCCGGCCTCCTGCAGGCCTCTCAGGAAGTATAACAAGCCTGGCTTCCGTAGCTCGTCGATGGCACGATTCCTCAAGGCCCGCAGAGCCATTGACAACTTTCGGAAGAAACAGGCAGACGGGGCACCTCGGAACGGTACCAAACACACAGAGGGCGAACCATTTCCACCGAACTACCGCAAGGGAACCGATTGTCCCGAGCCCAATTGCGTTGTGTTTGGAGACCGGCTCACCTACAACTACCCCACAAACGTTGCCTTTCGGGAGTACTTGCAAGACGTGGAGACAAAGGCGAATTCCTTTCTGGCCCGCCGCAAGCAAGGACCCAACCCCGCGTTCTCGAAAGCCAGCTGGCCCTCGACCAAGCGCAGAAGCTTCGCACGACTGAACGGTGCCATGATGGACGAGATCATCGATGGTTTGTCGTCGCAAGCAAGCAACAAGGGCCTGCGGTTCGCCGTTTACGACAGGGAGGTCGGGTGGTACCGCTACCTGGACACTTCGGATCGTGACGATCGCAGAGAACTGCGAAAGCGGATATCACAGACCACGCGCGACAATCGGAAACGAGTCCTGAAGGAAAGAGCAAGCCGCAACAGAAATCTTTGCACGAAGAGTCAAGGAAGATGCAAACGAAAGCGAGCCAAGGGACTTTCCGGTTTCAGCTTGCGAAAGCCACTCCAGCAGCAGCAGCAACAACAACAACAAGAGCTGCAACTGAAACTGCAGCAGCTGCAACAACAACAACAAGAGCTGCAACTGNGCAACAACAACAACAAGAGCTGCAACTGAAACTGCAGCAGCTGCAACAACAACAACAAGAGCTGCAACTGCAACTCGATCAACTTGTTCGGCTACAGCCCTCTGCGATTGTGCCAAAAGTCTTACGAGAGAGACACCTGCTGGACTCCCCCATCCTTTCTACCGACCGCGGTACCGAATGCGGTACCACTGAATCGTGCCCCGACCCGTGCCTCACGCAGCTACTGGTTCCGCCCCTCGAGCCCGAGCCGGCTCGATTCCTCTGGGAATTCTCGGCCGAAGGAGAAAACAACAACCTTTCGATGGCCGGATGGGAATTCGATTGATGCGTTCGAGACGGAGGGTGCTTGATGAATGGGTGGATGGATGGATTCATTCCCCTCGTCGGTGGGTCCTTCGGCCCGCGTGGATGCGATGCGATGCCGCACCGGTTGGTGCATCGGTATTCCTCCTCGGCAACGGCTGTCCTGCTCCTCCGTGTCGTTCGCTGCGAAATCGCTCGCGTCGATGTTTCGTACTACCCATTCGTCAATCCAATCCAATCTAATCCAATCCAATCCATGGAAGTTATTCACAACGTATCAAGTTCTGTTTTTGGCACCCACCGCCCGGTATTCCTGCTCCAAATCCTGCTCAGATCTGGACACCCAACAGTTTACAAGAACAACAAGAACCATTTTTGAAAAAATACTAGCAATACAATTTTTATGAAAGAACTTCCGGTTGGAGAAACAACACTGTTACTAGTAATACTAGTATAATAGTAGTAGTAGTAGCACTAGTAGAGGTAGTAGTAAATAGTTTCTTGCAGTGAACATTTTAAATGATCAAGAAGCGTGGTTGTCCTAGCAAAGTAGTATGGACATTACTACTAGTAGTAGTAGTAGTAGAAGAAGTACTAAGTACTAGTACTACTACATACAAAATAGTGTGCATCTATTTTGCAAGACGGGGTTAGTCACTAGTAGCTATTCAGGAATCACTATCCTCAAAATCTTGGTCAACCAAAACAAAACAAAAACCCAAACCTCAATCGATCCCATGGAAGCAAGCAGAAAAACCAAAATCAAACACAAACAAGAATGTTTGTTCTGCTGCCACCCCCCAAAGAAATGGCAAGTGTTGGAAAAAATGAATGAAAGAATGATTGCAGGACAGTACGATTCAAATCAGAAAACCATTAGGAGAATTTAAGAATTCAATCCTGGATGGTCAGAACAATAGAGAAAACAAAAGACAAAGAGAGGAGAAACACCACTGCATTTCAGCACAGAGAGAATAAGCTCACTTTTCTTTAGTTCATTCATCAAAGACAAAACATAACATTAGTTCAATCTATTTCAATTTATTTCATAGGTCACATATCCATCAAAAATCCTCCGAGGGAGGTGCCCCCCCTTGGAGCAACTAGAAGCATGCTTTTCACCAAAAGCTATGGTTCTGGCCATATAGTAGTGCCTCTTCTAGTCCATGAGGTTAAATAGTATAATATTAAGATTTTTTAATTTCAATTTATTTCAACAACATTGCTACTACCTCTACTTACACACTCATCATTCAGTGAAGTAGTAGTTGCATAAGAATTGGAATCAACAGCAGGCGTGTCTCGTCGGAAATTGATTGGGCGATGATGGACAACAGTGGCAACAGGCATTGGAGCTAGGTGCCCATTTTGATGATGAACTTGACCAAGAAGAGATCAGAGCTGTATATGGTTTCGTACAACAAGTGATAACGGATCCATCTGGATTTTGCTTGACAATCACCAGTCGACAGTACACATTTTTTTGCAATATTTTGTTCCTGGTAAACATCCAGAAGACATCAAAGAGATTGCACCTATTCACTAATTCAGGTAGCACAGTATTAAGTGAGGCTGGTGATTTACCCAGTGTTGGAACAGTGTGGATACAATGAGAAGGGATAGCCAACATATTGTCTTTTCGTCATGTGCAAGAGACAAATCACATCTAGATTGACTTTACAAGCAGACCAAATAAGAAGGGTATCAGAGATAAAGAAGCCTTTCATGCTGAACCTCCCCATGGGTTTTGAACAAAATTCAAGCGTGCTGACAGGAGAGGTTCATATTAACGACTTGATTTCTCACCATTCTTTGGTCCAGGAAAACTGAATGTCATATTTGGAGATAACATTGTCATAGACACGGAAGAGAAGCTTGTACAACGGAAACAAGTTTGTATGGCTGACCACACGATCCCTACTACCATTCAGGAAAAGAAAAATAAGTTTAGGAGTACTAACCGTGATGTACTCAAGTCCAAGCAGTTACAAAGGGTTCGTCATGTGGCAGCGCACCCAAGTGAGAAAACTCTAGTGCTTGCTGCTACAAAAAGAGCCCTTAAGAACTTTCCGTTTGTTCCGAGAGACATCACTATTGCAAGGAAGATACTGGGTTCAAGCGTGTACAGTTTCTTCAAAGGTACATGTATTGTCAGGAAGAGTGACGCCTTCAATGATATTGAAATGGTGGTACCTAGTATGCCAAAGACTATTCAAGATCACTATTAGTACATTGATCTTACA
Source organism: Pseudo-nitzschia multistriata (assembly GCA_900660405.1). Classification (NCBI taxonomy): domain Eukaryota; phylum Bacillariophyta; class Bacillariophyceae; order Bacillariales; family Bacillariaceae; genus Pseudo-nitzschia; species Pseudo-nitzschia multistriata. The sequence continues at coordinate 197 of CAACVS010000324.1, read as the reverse complement.
ATTGCACGTCACACAAACCGATATAATGGTGTTTTAAGTTTCCTGCGTGCACGAAAACAAATTCCCGCGCGTGTTTTTCTATGCTCAAATTAGAATCTCACGGCCCTTTTCCCTGGAACATGTTCTCGCACCCTTCGTTTCACAGCACAAATTTCATGCCCTTTTTTAGGGTTTGTACTGTTTTCTATCGTTGCCGT
>CAACVS010000323.1:14506-45717 GCA_900660405.1 Pseudo-nitzschia multistriata | reverse complement strand
TCAGGAACGGCCGAGTTTGGCTCGGGTGGAGGATCGAGAGAAGGCGCGCTCGTGGGCTTGCTAGATGGTTCGCTGGATTTGCCACTCTTTTTGGACAGCTTGTCTTTCCTGGACGGTTCCTTCACGGACTTTCCCGTCTTGGGAGGTTCCTTTACGGACTTACCCGTCTTGGACGGTTCCTTTTGCGGACTTGACCGTTTTGTTGGACTTGTCGGATTTTTCCGTCTTGCTACCCTTGGATTTTTCCGACTTGTTGCTCTTGTTGGACTTGTACATGTTGGACTCCTTCTGGCTATTCTTTGTGGATTTTTCCTTCTTGCTGTACCTCTTTTCTGTCTTTAAGGCACGTTCCACCGTGCCCCTGATCGGGGCACCGTTCGTCGCAAACCTRGGAGGATTTCCATCGGTAGCYGCATGGCTRTCTTCCGTGATCAATTCTTCGGTTCTCTTGTGTCTCAGCCCATGCGCTGATCCATGTGCGACGTGCACAACAAGGAGCACCGCCGTGGAAACGAGGAGGAAGAGTTTGCGGAATTTTGTTGTTGCTGGTGCCATGGTTTTGTCTTGGTGGTTGGATTTTGAGTATGATAGTGTGCTGGTTTCGTTATTGCTCGAGGCACATTGAAAGAGAACACTTCTAGCAAAAATCCTGACTGATTACAACCAAATAAATTATTGTGAACGAAGCCCTCAGGAACAGAAAAARTGCCTGGAAAACATCCCTGGAAAACATGCTGAATAAGATGAGAATTTGATTTTTTTTGGATTTTTGAAGATCYAAGTATTTTTGGTTGTAATCAACGTTGTCTTTGAAATGATGTTTTGTTCTCCGTTGGTCARGTTTCCGCATAGAGTTACCTATGTATTTTCGATGGATATGGTGTACTCTCATCTAAGTAAAAAACGTTGTATCTTACAGGCGTTATAATTGTACATTAAGTGACCACATACTCCGATCGATTTACGGATTGGTCGTTGAAATACCGTTCGAAAAGCGGATTCTAACTGTTTATCGGCTTATGATCGGAATACGGGACTTCATTGCTATTTTCTGGTCGCGCATATCAATATTCGTTCCATTCAATTCGAAGCGTACATCTAGAATATGAAAGTGAATACTGTAAGAGATACTGTATCATTGGATGGGAAATCYTATGTTTCGCACCAGCGCGCCTTGTTTTCGTACTTAAATTAACGGTGCCTGTCCTAGGTTTTAACAGAAAAATCCAACGGAAAATCATACAGTAAGTTACGGCACTAATATATAATCATCATAACGAGTTCTACTCGTTCGTAGTACGAGAACGGGTAACATACTACCTTATTTGTTTGTTCTCGCCTGCCATTTGTGAAATGTACATACTAATCATACAGAGCCATTACAGGACACAACTAAGGCTTAAACAATATYGCACTGACTAACTGTAGGTTATTCTCAGTATGAGATCGAACAGCTGTAGTACTTCAATTTTTAATTTTTCAACACTRTGAGCCGAAGTCACGAGTAGATAGTGAATTAATAGAAATGCTAWATTTGATAGACAGACAGACCAAAAATCTATCACATGTTGTTATGTTTAGCATTTTTTGAATGGGTCTTTCAAACTACCTCCGTAGATTTTGCATTTTGTGCTTCTGTGCTAAGGATTGCATCCTTAAGTTAACGATGGGAACCAATTTCTTAGTGTGGCGATCACTTGTTATGTTATTCGTAGTAATAACATGTATCGTGGTGTGGTACGGTACGATATGAACGGTACTCGTACGTACGTATGASGTCGTAAACTTTAAATGAGACTGTAACCACAACACGAAGCAACCAGTATCATGCATTCCACGCCTCTTCGCACTTCTTCCGATACACGGATGGACTGATGGACGTTGACACACGGAACGATGACGAGCCCAATATTGCTTAACGACGGCGAACCAGCGTGACACAGACCCTCTGCTGATTAAGCGTTATTTTTGTGTCCTAACGGTTCCACCAATTTTCACTAATCTACTGTTTTCCACTACGTATCGGACCTTACGGTACCCTGCATGAACCAGAAGTTACCGATACTGTACTGTTGCATTCTTCCGGAGGCGATCCATCGCACCCAGTCGGCCAGAGGAAACAATCTGCGCAGTGATAACTGAGATTGAAGTTTCTGCGTGTCTTCGATCAGGACGAGAAACCCATTCGCCATTTTTTAGTACCAGGTACCAGGTACCTGAAGTTCACCAGTGTCTATCGACCGTACTTCCAGCCAGCCTGCCGTCGACAATTTTGAAAATAAACCGAAACACTTCATTCACAAAAATAAATACAGTAATCAGCCTAAACAGTGTACATTGCATCACACGAGAACGATTACATTCCTACCGGTCGCAATTAAGAAAATTGAATTCACTGTGGGCTGGTAAAGCACTTCGGAAAAGCAAGCAATGGCCAAGATAGAAACGCGTTGTCGAATAAAAGAGTGACTATTCTGCGTTCGAACATTTTCTACCGATCCAAATAGACGCAATTGAATTTCTATCCGATCCTATCCTATCCTATTCAAATTCATTCAATATCTGAACAGATATTCTACTCAAATATATTTTGTTCACTGAATATTTCAAAGATGGCCAAACCAGAGAGAACAGGAACAGGAACATCCTCCCCATCCCATGCAAAAGAAAACAATGAAACGGACGGTGCCGAGACACGGCAGAGCAATCCTCAAAGCGGCACGAACGAAAATGAAAATGCAAAAAACGATGTGGATCCAAATCTGAGCAAACACGCAACKGGAAACAATGAGGTTCTCCAAAATCCGCTACTGCTTCCGCTGACCCCCGACTCTGTCTATGAGTTTTACGTCCACGAATTATTTCCGGCCGTTGTCTCCTCCCTTCCGATTCTCTTTTACCGCATCTGGAACGATGCGCTGTCCTGGGCTTGGCTGGCGGGCCATAAGCTCTACGTGTTTGTCCAGCCGACTTGGATGACCAATGGTGGAACCATTGAGGCCAACAATGAAACYACCGCAAATATCCTTATGCACCTCCACCTGGCCGAAAAGGACCTAGGCGGCATGATCCAAAACATTTGGGAGCAGGCCGTACAGTCCTCGAAGCAGCATGTCAACGCGACCTTTTTTTTCGAATTGCTCCGGGARCACAGCCTCCACTCAAACTCGACCACCGGTCCCYTTGAGCTGCTGGCCAGGCTGCCGGCGACAGCCAACATTATCATCCAGCAGGAAGCCGCCGCGGTCGAAAAATCCTTCTGGACCTGGTTTTCCCGGGAGTGGCCCCTCATGGACTGGAAGATCGGGGTTTTYCTGTGGCAGACCTTTGGCGGGGTCCTCCTAGTGGTGGCACTCCTGTCGATCATGCCGGGTAGACTGCACACCTGGTCGGGGAAACTCCTTCGGTGGCCGATCCTGGGCCTCACGTACCTCCTGATCAACGTAGAGCTAGTGGTGTACGTCTGTATCCGCCTCGGCATTCGCCTCATCGAGGCGATCGTGGCAACCCCCAAACACCGGGCCCTCCGCGCCAAGATGGCGAACGAGTCTTCGACCTACGAGGAGTGGTACGGGTACGCGTCCGAGCTCGACGCCTCGCAAAAGCGGACCCTCTGGCAATCGACCACGACGGACGAGACRAGCTACCAGTACAACTGGCCCCTCATCCAACAGCTCATCGCGGACATGAGAGYGGCTCGCTGCGACAAGAAGGACCCTATACTTGCACTGGCGGTCCTCCAGCAGTGCACCCGCAAGAACGTCGGCGGCATCATGAACGAGGACCTCTTTACGAAAACCTACACGGGGGAACCCAAGTTCATCGTCATGGAGTTCATCGGGGAGGTGACCAAAACACTGTACTGGGTGACGGAGCAAACGCTGACGCTGGAAGAGCGAGAGGAGCTGCGGAACAAAACAGCGGGGAGATCGTCGACGTCGAGGGGCGGGCCGAAAACATACGAGCAAAACCTCCAGCAGAAATCCAAGGCGGAACACCACAAGCTCTGGAGGAACCTTGTGGCCTTTGCCACGCTGGATTTTAGCACTCGAACGATGTCACAAAACRACGAACAGGAAAAGGAACCCTTGCCAAGCGAATCGGAAGCGAACGACCCCGGTTCTCCGAAATCGACCGGCTCTGGTCCCCAGCAGCCCCCGGTCAACCGGGCCCAGCTCCTCAAGTTCCTCAAGCGGGCCAAGCACGCCTACGGGAAAACGGCTCTCTGCCTGTCGGGAGGGTCCATGATGGGCCTGTACCACCTAGGCCATCTCAAGGGACTCATGGAGACGGACTGCCTCCCCGAGATTGTCAGCGGGTGCAGCGCGGGGAGTGCCATCGGAGCCGTCCTGTGCACCCGGACCAACGACGAGCTCCACAGAGACCTCGACCCGACGATTATCGGGCCCCGTCTCAAGTGCTTCGACCGGACCTGGTCGGAGTGCCTCCGGTCGGTGTGGAAGACGGGAAATCTCTTTGACGGGGACGAMTGGCTAGAGATGATCAAGTGGTAGGTCGCTATATGAGATGGTTGTGTAGCATCCGTTTGCCTGTAAGCAGATTTGTTTCTTKGATGCCGTGMATGGCATTCTAACTCTTTGGGTGCTGTACACATTTTTATATTCTTCGATGATTGCTCGCTTTGGTTCTTGCTTTTGTTTTTGTTTTTTCCTTGGTTTGGCACKTTTCCAAACACTTTCCATGGCACCTTCTCCCCCATCCACCCAACCCAAACAACAGGTTCACGCTCGGCGACACTACTTTCGAGGAAGCCTACCAAAAGACGGGCCGGGTCTTGTGCATCGCGCTGGCGGCCACCGCCAAGAAGACCCCGCCGATCCTCCTGACCTATATCAGCTCCCCGAACGTGACCATCGCCAGCGCTGTGGTAGCGAGCGCCGCGGTCCCCGGCTTTGTGAGCCCCCGGCGGCTCCAGATCAAGGACCCGGTGGACGGGACCATCCGGAGCGCGGGCCCCGAGACCTACTTCGACGGGTCGATCAAGCACGACATTCCCACKGCGGGCTTGTCGGAGATGCTGAACTGCCACTTCTTTGTGGCCTGCCAGTGCAATCCCCATATCGTGCCGTTCTTTTTCAATGCCAAGGGCGGCGTCGGCCGGCCCACCCGCTGGTCGGGGGGAGAGAAGGAAACGAGCTGGAGGGGGGGCTTCCTGCTGGCGGCCCTGGAAATGTACATCAAGAACGACATGCGGGCCAAGTTTGTCTTTCTGAGGGACCTGGACGCGGCCGTGAGCTTCACGGGGACCATGATGACGCAGTCCTTCGAGGGGACCACCACGATTGTCCCGCAGGTGGAGCTCCGCGACTTTTTCACGCTCTTCCGCGACCCCAGCGTGCACCGGCTGTACCACTACCTGAAGGTGGGCTCGGTGGCGGCCTACCAGCACGCCGCGATGATCCGGTGCCACTACCGCATCGCCGACGCCCTGGAGGAATGCATCGAGCGCCTCGAGGCCGGGGTCGGGAAGGGGCCGCGGCAGCAGCATCAGCATCATCATCACGACCACGCGGCCCGGAGAGAGGCCTTTGGCCAGTACGAGTCGCCTTTGAAACRGAGGGCCAGCCGGAGGGCCTGCTTCGAGACCGGAAGCATGCGGTTCGAACCGGGCCGGTGCGATCTTCACACAGAGAGCCAGAGCCACAGCCACCGCAGCCAGCGGAGCGTCCCGGAAATCGTTTCGCAGAGGACCGACAGCGACGACAGCGTGTCCACGGCCTCCGAGACCGGRACCCTCCCTCCCGGCGGGGGAATGGTGCACCTTGCCCGGTAAGGCAAGGCAGCGCAGTGCAGCGGTGCGGAGCGGAGCGAAGCGCGGGACCGGAGGCTGCCTCCGTTTCGTGGTCGCGTCGTGTGTGTGTGTGTCTGTGTGTGTGTGTGTGTGAAACGCGCAGGCACCGGCGTTTCTTGCMCCGGCACGGCAGATCGAGACCGCAACGAACTATAAGAAAGCAGGGCATATCGCAGTAGCAGTAGCAGTACGTACTCTGCACAGCAATCCAGCGGAGTTCGAGGCCACTCGACCCAATGCCGTAGAACCATAGTACACAGAACTACGAAACGAGAGGCACGATGCTACTGCGCTGCACTTGTAGGCACAGCAGCAGCATCCCAAACGCACGCTTTTCCAAAGAGAGGCATGTCGCAATACCGAACACTGCGCACAGGAACTAGGACTACAACTATTAGGACTGCCACTACTAGGACTACAACCACTAGGACTACAACTAGGATTTGGATGTCACTTGCGTACGGTAGGGTATGATGTTTGCGACGTCCAATGTATGTACAGATGTAGGGTACGTACCAGTACGTACATAATAGTATGACATATGAATCAGCTAAACGGAACTCGGATGGAAGATCGAATCATATCATACAGTACCATACATATGTTCATTAGATACGAGTGCGCCAGTGGCCAGTCGTACACCGAAACCGGAGGTTGTCTGTCTGTCTGTCTTTCAACGGCGGAGGAACGACCAATCCTCGGCACGCGTTTTCAAAACGCGAAACAAAACCAGCCCATATCGAACCGAACCGAACCGAAACGCAACGCAACGCAATGCTACAGGACGGGTTGTGTTGTTGGTTCTTCCACACCGGTGATTGCGATTCCTAGTTGCGTTGAGTTGCGCTGCGATACGATACGATACGACACAGTTTCCATTGGCCCAGCATGAACGACAACGGATCCGATGCCGCCGAAGCGTCTTCGGTAGGGGTAGGAAGAGGAGGAGATGCGACGACAGCGACGACAACGACAACGACCGAAACGACGACAACGACGATCCGCGGGACCGTTGTTCGCAAGCGCAAGTACCGCAACCACGTGAGCCTGGCGATCCGGACGGAGGAGCAGGGAGAGAAGGCTTCCCTCGCACTGGTCATGGTGGATCGCAGCCCGGAGCACGAGGCCTCCGCTTTTGCGCTGGAGGGATGCTTCGTGGGGAGCCTCGTCGAGGCAGAGGTGGAGGACGAAGACAAGGACGAGGACAAAGACAAAGACGAACCACGGGAGGAATGCAGCAAAGACAGCAGCGACAACAACAACAACAACAACAACAACGACAACAACGCCCGGCACAACCACCGATCCGCTCGGTCCCTGGCACTCCTGCGGTCCTCCCCCGATCCCAACGCGATCCAGGTTTGCCTGGGGCTCGTCGCGGACCGCAAGCTCCCCCCGGGGGTCTTTTCGTGGGGCGGGGGGACCGGAGGCGAACGCAACCACGAACACAAACACGAAGACAACCACGAACCCAACGGGAGGCTTCCTCTTCCCAGCCTGCTCGGGGACGCCACCACCGCGAAAGCCGCTCTGGCCCCGGGCCCCAGGGACAAGGCCCTGCGGGCCCTGGTCAAGGRGCTGGCGAGGGGCCTCAAGGGGGAGGGACCCCCCCCTTTTGAAGAGCGCGGGCGCGTGCCTGAAGGCCTCGCCGGAAGGAGCGATCCCCACGGAAGCGGATTCCGGCCGCGGAAGCGCCCGGCCCATATCAAGAGGAGGCACAGGGCGGTCCTCGAGGCGATGGAGGCCTCCCAGGCACCCGTCGTCGAACCCCTCTTTGTGGGGCCGTCCGGGGGCCGCCTCGGAAGCGCGGGGGAACGCGCACAAACAAACACAAACGCAAAGACACACACCAACGCAAACACACACGCAAACTCAAGCGCAACCGCACACGCGGGTGCACCGCACGCGGGAGAAGGCACCCCTTCCTCCATGCCGGTGGCAGCGGCCTACAACCTCCCCGATCCGCACGATCCCTCCCTGAAATCGACCCGGCACCCCCTGACCCGGAGGGAGTACCTGGAGGACAAGAAGTGGCCGCAGATCGACTGGCTGGTCCGCCGGCTGAAACCGGTGGTGGAGGCCCTGCGGGAGCAGCAGCGCTCGACACGGGGACCCACCACGGCGGGCAGGAAAAGCGGAAAAAAATGGCTGGAGGTCCTGGACGTCGGGGGGGGCCGGGGGGACATTGCCGTGGCGGTAGCCGAGGCCTTTCCCGAAACGAGGGTCACGGTGGTCGACACGAACGCGTCGTCCCTGGAGGGGGGCAGGGCCTACTACGAGTCCCGGAAGCGCTGGTGGGCGGGAGCGGGGGGAAGCMGCGAGGACGAACACAAGGACCACTCGAACCAAACCAACAACAACAGCAACAACAACAACAACAGCAACGGCGACGACGACGACGACCGCGTCCGCTTTGTCTGCGACGACTTTGCGGAATACTGCCGCAGGGGCGATTCCCCTCCCTCCTTCGACGTGGTGATCGCCTGGCACGCCTGCGGGGACCTCTCGGACTACGCCCTGGAGTTTTCCGTCGGCAAGAACCTCCGAAGCAACAACAACAACAACAACAACAACGGCGTGTTTGGTGCCGTCGGGGCCTTTGTGATCTGCCCGTGCTGCTATACCAAGCGGTACATCAAGGGATTCACTCCCTCCTGGATCGACGACTATTGCTGCGTGCCGGTCACGGAGGGAACGGGTCTCCTCCGAAAGATGCCAAGGAAGCACAGCGGGGCAAGCGCCGCCGCCGGAGCAAAAAGAATCCCGCAAGACGGCAACGAAAACGGCAACGAAAACGAAAACAAAGACGAGGAAAAGAAAGACGGGGAGGAACCCACTCGGGGTTCCAAAGGCTCTCCGCCGATCGTCGACAAGACCACCACCACGGTGCCGCCCTTGGACGAACCGACGCAACAACAACAACAACAACAACAACAACGGGAGCAGGACGTCGCCACGGTCCAGCGCCTGGCCGAGATCAACGAACGGCCCGAAATCACGCACCGGGCCATGACGGTCATCAACAACATGCGGATGCGGTCCCTCCTGGCCCACTCCCTTTCCAACAACGAGGGCAGTGGGGTTGGTGGTGGTGGTGGTGGTGGGTTTGATATCTCCCTGGAAGAATACGACAGCGCCCACTCGTCGAAAAACCTCGTCCTGGTCGGGGTCCGGAAACCAAGCGAACCGATCGAAGCATAGCATAGCGCAGCGCAGCGCAGCGCAACAGAAACCAAAGCCGTTGCAAAAAGAGAAAAAAAGCTGCGCTCCTTTTCACGGGAATCTTCGCAAGAGCTCGTGGTTGGGTTTCGGTTTTTCGCATTCTCCATCTCGATACAACAGTAGTGTAGAAAAAGAATAGAATGGTTTCTGTAGCTCTTCGCCTTCGAGATTGCAGTCGGCACTTCCTCGTATTGCTCGGTGCTACATGTATTCTTCCGTCGCCGTCTTTGTGTCCGCGGTGTTGGYGATGGATAGGCATTTACAATCTACTGTACTACTACCGCTATTGCTATTGCTACTACTCGACGATGCATTGTATCTATCTACTCTATCTGTGTTGCTGTTCGGCCCACGAGCCGGCATCAATCGATTTGGTGGTCCCCCCGTTCGTTCGAGCGCAGGTGGAAGCTGCCAACGGTCGCAAAACGACGTGCGGTGCATGCACTTTGGGGAACGGATCCAATCCTTCCGGCACCGCACGCACGTTGCGTGGCGTGGCGTGTTTGGTTTGTTTGGTATGGTTTGGTTTGTTTGTTTTGGTTTGGTTTGGTTTGGTTTGGTTCATCCCCCGTTCCGCACAATGGTTTCCAGCCGCTCCCGCGCCTCGTCCTTGCACGAGTGCCCGGCCGTGCACTGCCCCAGGCGGTTCTCTTCGGCAATCGCGACGCGGTGCTCGCTCAGGAATTCCTGCGCGCTTCTCACCCTCTCCGGATCGATCCCAAAGTCCAGCGCCAGGACCCTCCACATCACCGCCTGCATCCGCACCGAGAGGTCCTCGTCGTTCGAATCGCTCGCTTGGTCGTTTTCGCCTTCCCGGTTGTGCCTGCCGCTCTTCGTCTTTGCCTTGCTGCTGYTGCTGCTGCTGTTGCCCGGAAGGATGCCCAGCATTCCCGCGGAGGTGAGGGTTCTCGAACGGAGCGCGTGGAGCACAAAGGGTTCCCTCGGCCGTTTCTTGCGGGCATCCCCCTGGCCCCCGTGCCCGTGGTCGTCGCCGCCGCCGCCGTCGTCGCTGCGGTTCTCGCCGCCGGCTTTCCCCATGAGTTCCAGGCACGGGCCCTTTTGCGTCTTGTGCCGGTCCTCGTGCGAGTGGCAAAACTTGTACTTGTTGTGCAGGTGGGCCCACATCTTGGTGTGCTGGTACCACGGCACGTTCGCGGTGGTGTTTTTCAGGCCGACCCCGTACCCGACCGTGATCCCCGGGGTGATGCAGTACTTGTCGTTCCGGAGGACCCGCAGGTAGCCGAGGGTGGAATTCCCGTGGTACCTCGGTTCCGTAGCGGTGCCCGGCCGGCCCAAAGAGTCGTTGTTGTTGTCCGAGTGCCACTCGATCTGGGTTTGTATGCACCAGTACAGCCACCGGGGCCTGGGCGGTGCCGGGGCATCCGCCATCGTGCCGTTGGTGTCGCCGCCGCCGCCGTCTCCGTGGCCTCCCAGGAACCGCCGAAGGGCCATGGTCTGGACCCTTTCGAGGTACCCGCGGTGCAATCCGTCGTCGGCGTCCAGCCGTGTCTCCAGGACCGGCAGCGATTCTCTCAGCTCGTGGGCCCTCCGGAGCCGGGCCAGGTCGCCGGAAAACACCGGGGCCGACCCCTTGGAGGGAACCGCGGATCCCGTCCCGTTGGCACGGTGGTGGTCCCCACGAGCCGCCGCCGCTTCCGTGGCGCTTGCGCTTGCGCTCATCGGAGCCAAGCCCTCGAGCCGGAGCTCGTCGCCTTCCTGCCCGTCCCTCCACGAGCCGTGCCCCTGGAGATTGTGGTTGTAGTTGGATCCCACCAGGTAAATATTGTTCGCGTTGTCGTTCTCGTGCCTCGAGGCCTCGATCGCCTCCAGCAGGGGCCGAAAGACGAGGCGGAGCGAGTCCGACCCCTCCTCGTACAGCAACGGGTCGACCTTGATGATCCAGAAAAAGTTCTGGGTGGTCTGGTGGACCATCGTCGGCAGACAAAAGGCCAGAAACTGCTCGAGGCGGGCGAGGCCCAGGGTGGTGAGGTTTCCCTGGTGCTGCATGAACCGTGTGTGCAMAATGTGCACGAGGTCCGGATCGCCGCCCGTTTCGTCTTGCAGTTGTTTTCCGAGAGGTTGCTGCCTGGGTTGTTGTTTGGGGCGTTGCCCGGGGTGCTGCTGTTGCGCCACCACTGGTTCCGGGCCGCCGGCAGAAAGAACAGCCTTCCCTTTTGTTTCGTGATCGTGTCCGTCCCCGGCGGACGCTGCGGCTCTTTGCTTTGCCAGGGGCTGCTTCTGGTATTGCGATAGCAGCTGTGCGTTTCGCACCATCAGGCGAGACGGATCGATCTGGTTGCGGCGATCCCGGCCGAGAGCCTTTGTTTCTCTGGGGTCTTGTTGGTGCTGTTGCTGTTGGTTTCCGTGTGTGCCGGATGTTACAGCCGGCGCCATCCAGCCGACCATGGACAGCTGCGCCACCACCCAGAGGTTKACCAGCAGGGACAACACCAGCACGGTGCCGAGTTGTCGCTGGGTGTGTTTCTGCGGCAAGCGCCGAATGGTACTACCGGGTTGGTTTTGTTTGCGTGGTTGTGATTGAGCTTGTGCTTTGGTTCTTGCTGCTCCGGCCGGTGGTGCTGCTGCTGCCGCTGTCGCTGTCGCTGCTCTTGTTGGCGACGGCTTCGTCGTCTTTCGTGGCGACGGTGCGCTGCTCGAAAACGGGGGCGATTGCACGTGCTGGGRCGCTGGATGAGCATTCCTCATCGTGGGGCAAAACGAATCGAATCAGATCGATTCGAAATCAATTCCAAAATCTTGCGCTGCGCTGTATTATTTTGTTCGTTTCGGTTTTATTCGGTTGTCTTCTGTTCTATTCTTTGTTCTTAACACCGAGCGCATCGTTTGGCAGCAAACAGATGTCTGTTCTGCACCGCAGCAGGTTTCGATTCGATTCGATTCGATTCGATGTATTCGGTCTTGTGTTTTTCGTCTTCTTTGTCGCGTCTCCTTTGATGGCCTGTCTGATGCACTACGAGTGCACTAATGTACGAGGTAGGAAGCCGAGGATTTTGGTTGGCTGAACGGAGTGTCTGTTGCAGCTAGTTCGCACAAGACCACGTGCAAAATTGTAAGTGAGCAGTGTGTGTGTCTGTAAGAAACGATAGCGTTTGATGAGGAGGATGCCTCGTTTCCCAACTCCAAAAAATGCCGCGCCAACGAACCAAAACAAAAAACAACACAAAACCGAAACGAAACGAAACGAAAATGCGTTGAGAGAGAACTCGTCCTGTGAAGTGAAGCGAACGAAAGAAAATCGATCCGGTGCCGTCGCATCGGTTACGTACGGTTACTCGATACTCGTACGAGTACCGTATGTCCGTATGGCTCACAATCATACAGTATCATGTGTATGGTACGCATACACATATTATGTACATATGAGACATACCCTCATACGACCCAGAATTCCCGATCCCGCAATCATCTCCTCCAATCGCGCGCCATAAAAATATCGATCATCGGACAACCTCCCGGGTACCTACTCGTAAGGTACCCGTACCGTTACGTACCAAGTACSAGCACTCTTCGAAAGGCGTCCTTACTTGCTGCAACGCTGCGCTACTTACTTCTGCTACGTACGTACGTGAACCGATCGATTCCTCTATCCGTACTCGTACGTAATTGTGTTTACGAATCGTACAACACACGCCATACCTAACGTCAGCAATTCAGTGGGAAAGAAGGACGAACTCGAAGGAATTCGAAATTCGGCGTGATGATGATTATTCTCGAAACGGAAAGTAAGTACGGTAGGTTCCGTACAGTATTACTCTACGGGTTCTGCATGCATTACGAGTACCCCGTACGCGTACATGGAATCGTGTGTGACTCCGTACCAAGGAAAGTGCCAATCGACGACCGACGAAAAAAGAAAAACAAAGCACGAAGCGAAACCACAAACCACAAAACAAACCATCGCTTGGCACCTTTCCAAGACATTCTGTTGGAAAGAGGATCACCGAAGCTATCGAATCCGACTCAACAGATCGAATTTCATCGCATCGCATCGCATCGCATCTGGCCGACGGAGAATTTGGTTTTCATCGCATCATCGCAGCGCCAAAACAAACACAGAGAGACAAACAAACAACAGCAGCAGCAGCAGCAACAACAGCAACTTGTATTTCAATCGAGCTTTCGATCCGTCCGTTGGTAACACCGCACGAAAACCACTGACGAAACAGAGAGACAGCCMATCATACTACCATGACCACAGCAGGTACTCTTCGTCTTTCGTCCGCCGGAAACAGCAGCAACGGGAGCGGCACAAGCACAAGCATCGATGCCTACCTCGAAAGGATCACCGGCGATGCCTCMCTGACGACTGCCCAAAAGAACAACTGCGTACGTTTTTGTTTTGTTTGGTTTCGTGGCTTCGTCTCGTCTCGTCGTGCCGTATCTCACCTCGCCCCACCTCCCCCTGTTTCCGTCGGAACGTCAACACTTTCTTTGGTTTCGATGCAATCGCATTCGCTGTCGACGAAATGAAAACTATGCTCCTTGGACACGACAACACGACACAACACAACAAWCYAAACCAAATCCGATGCGCCAACAGCTCAAAACGCTGGCCGTCGTCCTCAAAAACCTGATCGATCCCTCCAAGGGCGCCGCCCCCGGAGACGCCGGAATCAAGTACCGGACCCTCAAACTCGACAACCCCAAGCTCGCGGACCGCCTCTTTTGCTCGGCCTCCGTCCGGGACCTGCTGGAAGACGACCGGGTGGGAATGGTTGAGGCCTCAAGAACCCTCGTCTTGGAGGAGGCCCCTTGCCCTTCCGCCCGCGAAACGCTGGCCCGGGAGGTGCTGCCGGCGATCGCAAGGGCCCAGTCGGCGCTGCAGCCACGGGCCTCGGTCCACAAAAAGGCGCGCACCGATGCCGACCGCCCCGCGGCGGCGCTTCCGGTGCAGCAGCCCCTGTCGGAAAAGCAAAAGGCCCGGTTGCTCCTGGAAGAGAAGAAGCGCCTCGAGAAGGAGCGGGACCGGCTCCACAAGCAAACGGTCCGGGCACAGATCGCCGCCGACAAGCGCGTCCGGCTCCACGACGAGAACTGGAAGCCGGCGGTGAGCGCGGCCGCCGACAAGACCGGGAACGGCCTCCAGTCCTTCCGCGACCGGCACGGGGAACAATAGCAAAGCACAAGGCGAGTGCGGAACACACATCATAGAATATTATATTGCAATATATATATGTATATGTTATATATATTCAGAGATTGTGACTAGATTGCAAACTAGAATGGCGGCAAACCGCAAGAAGCAACAAATCGAATCGAGCGATTATCTGTCCAAAAAACGCTCTGGGGTTAGCCTAGCGAGCGGAGCCAGACCGATAGATTCAAGACTGACTCGTATGACGTACCATTTTTCTGGGAGCAGAAGATTACTACGGTACGAGGTCCTGTCATGCCGAAAGTACAGATCTTTCGTTCGGAATGGACTACTACTATTTTCTTTGATATCAGATGGAGTGTTGACAAAGAATTGTATTCGTGGGTTCGACGCGACTCCATTTAGATATATTGTTTGTGACAATCTACACTACAAATCTGATACTAGAAAGTATTTTTTGGTCTGTCAGTCTATCAAAAGTAGATTACTGTAACCACAAACTGAAATCACTACGGTATTTTTTACAGTCCACTCACACCCGGTTCGGTGCTGTTTTTATTTTTTGTCCGTTGAATATTATCGACGGTCACTAAATACAGTAATACAGTAGTCCCTACGGTACGATAGTTCCTGTATTTCCTACCGGTAGGATAGAACCTTAAGCACATATGCTTTCAAGCACCGAGAGACAAGACAAACTTTTTTTCAGTCGTACATTTTTGCTGTGATGTTGCGAACAGAAGAAAACAAAACAAAAACAAAAACGAAACGAAACGATCGAGCAGCAACCATGTCGGCCGAAAAAGTCGGAAAACGTGCTGGCATTGGATTCACCTATCTTGTTATATTGGTCATACCTCTACTTTTCTCTCTTCGCGATCATGCGATAATATCGGATTGGACCAGAACCTTGGAGTTAAATTCGAATGTCCTTCCGAGCGGAGTTTCTCCTTGGAACAGGCACGGTCGACCGCAGACACAGGCCACCGCATTGCTGGAGTTTGACAAATTTTCTCGAAATAGCTCCTGTGTCTACGAGACGGAAGTCGTGGATGAATTCTKTAAGAACACAACGTGCGACGAACACGAATTCTGCGCGGAGGGTGAGGATCCGGGCCCGTGCGACGAACACGAGTGGGACACGGAAGACGAAGACGGCGAAGAGGGATGCAAAATGCTGTGGTTTGCGGCGATCTACGACGGCGGTGACGAAGTTGCGTGCAACGAAAAAGGGACCGGGTACAAAAACTTTTACTCGGTCGCCCTGAACTCCGCAACGGTGAACGCAGGAGAATCTCTCCAGCCCGTCCTATTGCTTGGGCGACTCGAACTAGAAGACGACAGCGAGACAACAACAACGACAACGTCAACGACGACAACKGCCACCAAGACTGCGTCGTTGTCAAAGGTCGGGCGATGGGCGGAGCAGAAAGGAGCGTGGGTGTTCAACGTGCCCAGGCTTTCCTTTCAAGAAATCGTGAACAGACACTACCCAGAGATGCCCCCCTCCCATCGACAGGGCCCGTGGTTGCGCCTGGAAATCCCACGGCTGATCAAGGAGCACGGACTCATGGACAAGGCACCCAATATRTGCAAGCGTCGTTTTCTCTACACCGACACGGACGTGATGTTTCCCAACAAGCTGAAGAAGGCCAACCTCAAAAGACTCTCGGACACCCTGTCCAACGACGATGCAGCAATCATGTACGGTCGCGAATCCTCAAAGGAAGCCGAAGCCGTCAATACGGGGATCATGTTAATAGACGTTGAAAAATTTGGCAAAGAAATCCCTGGAATGCTTGCGTACTTTAACGAAACCGGACAGCACGTCGCATTCGACCAAGGCCTCGTGAACGACTATTTCAACGCAACCGATCTCGGGCGTTCCTTGCTGCCGATTCATTACAACTGGAAATCCTACTGGAAACTGCATCCAAGCACCTTTGAAGAAGTGAAAATCATCCACACCCATGGACCAAAGCCGGGGAAGGGCCTGGCGGAAATCGGATCGTGCGACATTTCGGGTCTCCCCAACATACCGTACTACTTTGGATTTTTTCGGACGGGAATCTGCTGCGACCGAGGGAAGACCGCGGCGTGGTTTATGGACTCCTACGAGAAGCTGTTGGCCCCGTCCGAAGATATTTGCGGAAGCGCCTAGGAACGACGCCGCGCTAGAAGTCTCCCGGACCTKTTGTATGTATACTACGAAACCGTTATAAATTGCTGTATTGTTTAGCTACGTAACCTAGTGGTTTGTAATGTTTCGTATTACAGTGCCAGGTTAACTTAGAATGGTTGTTGCTGTTGTTGTTTGGGTCTTGGTGTGTAGAATTGTGAGAATCCAGTTGTTTTGGTCATTCCCGTGACAAGCTCCTTTCTGGGTCCATTCGAAAATGCTTTTGAGTTGCCAATCGTGCGGTACGTACGCAATGTTTTGGATTTTGAAAAAGCAGCCATCTTCGTTCTAATAAAGTGGCTAAATCGTAATCGCAACACTAGTTTGGACATGATGTCGACAGTTGACCATCTTACCGGGGTGATGGATGGTCAATTCCCTTCCTTTGGTGTTGTGAGTCGATCGACTCGACAGATTCATCAAGATTAGGCCGTGGAACGAAATCGTGGTCCACATACGACTGGGGTAAAGCTTTTAACGGTTGTCCGTAGCGCACTCTAGGAACGATACGGTAGGGAGGAACAATTCTTTACACGACTGTGACCAGAAAACCGTCCGGTACGAATCCTACCGGTACAGTAGTATCCTACAGTAGTAAGAGTACCGTACGTACCAGAAGAGATCATACCATAAAATATCACTTTTTTCTTTTTTCCCCTCTCACCGAATACGAGAATCATAAAAAGACATTACGGTACTACTACTAATTTTTTATTTCGAAAGACCCCGAGTGAAAGTTTGGGAAACACAAGGTACTTTTGGATCGAACGCAAACAACCATGAAGCTCACTAAGGCACAGAATGGGAACAAAACCACGCGCACTTATGCGTAYAGCACGATCTTTCTTTTATGCGCCTCAATGCTTTACTTCCGCGAAGGAATGAGCCTCGGAGAATACAATCTATACGACGACGCGGCAAAAATGTACAACAGTGCCGTTGTCGGCGTCGGATCGGACTCGTCGTCGGCARCGGTTGCGGAAAAAAGCCACATGCTTTCGCTGGAACCCTCCAAGMGCTCGCTCCACGCCGAATGGAAGCTCTGGGAAGAAATGAACCCGTCCGAGCAGGACGAAGCGATCCAAAAGGTTGGTGCGTACATGACCAAGTACGGCAAGCTGATCTACCCCAACGCGAAAAGGCGCCAAACCATCAAGCAGGGAACGTGTGAGCTGGTGGAGTTCGCCTCGGGCCACGCCCTGTGCGGGCCCAAGCCGCCCAACGGTTGCTCCTTTTTCAGCTTTGGAATCAACGACGACCCGAGCTTCGACCAGAAACTCGCAGAACTGTGGGGCTGCCGGGGCTTTGCGGGCGACCCGACGGTCCCCCACCCCTCCAAGCTCCACCCGCTAGTCACCTTTCACAACGTTGGGGCGTCGATGCTCCAAGACAACGAAGAGCGCCTCGCCAACAAGGGCGGGGCGGAGGAGTGGTGGTCGACCTCCATGCCCAAGCTGCGGTACTGGCTCGGCCTCGAGCGGGTCGAGATCATCAAGATGGACTGCGAGGGCTGCGAGTTCGCCCTGGCGAGAGACATTCTGCGGGAGGACCCCACCTTTTTGTACAACGTCGACCAAATCTCCATCGAAACCCACGTCTCCAAGGCCTGGATGACCACCCGGGAGCACTTTTACTACTTTGCCCTGCACTTTGCCCTGCTCGAGGAGGCCGGCTTCAAGATGGAGTGGTCGTCGATTTTTGGGTGCTCGAAACGGCACGAGGTCCCCGGGTGCATCCCCGAGCTCGAACAGTTTGGCTTTCCCTGCGGGTACGACCCCTGGCCGGGGAGACCTAATGTCGTTTTAGGCAGGAGCTGCCACGACTTTTTGTGGAAACGGTACTAAGCATCAACCCACCGACCGACAAACCGACAAACCACTGCTAACCCATCTCCATTGCACCGAAGTCCGGTGTTCTCATTGGCACCAGTAAAAACCCCGTTCTACCCTATGGAAAGATCTTTTGTATTATTCAATATTGAACTAGTGTATGCTATCGCATCAAAATTACGATGGATTACTTCGAGCAGAAGCTTGTTCACCGGCTACCACCCGTAAAAAATAGAGTCTAATTTGCGTTTYAACACCACGAAAGTTCGTGGCTCGTAATGTTATTTCCTACCAGTATTTTGCTCTGCTATCGCATCGAAATGAAAAAAATTGTCGAAAAGAACGGACTGGTCTTCATCGGCTACTCCACGAAASGAAGAACAAACGAAACCACACCTTCAAGCCATTGATTTCGCCGTGAGAAGTCTTGGCTTGGTTCCCTTGCGATTGCTGCGGCAGGAGCGCACTGTATATTGTTTCGTTTCGTTTCGTTTCGTTGGTTCGGCCGTTCTACCCAGCGGCTCCCCCCCTGGGAACGCAGGCGGAGTCGTTCGGGGCAACCGCCGGAGGGAGACCGGCCTGCGCCGCCAGGAGCTCCACCAGGAGGCTCCTCGACTCCACGACAGCGGGCCAGCCCCGAGAGCCCATCACCTCCAAGGGCCGGTCGCAGAACACCTTTGTGCAGGCCTCCTTGAGGCGTGGACAGGAGTTTGCCTCTCCCAGGGCCAGCAGGGACGCCGCGTTGTGGGGACCCAAAAACCTCTCCGCGAGGAAAGACTCGGCGCGAAGCCCGAGGTCCGGTGCACCGAACCGACGGGCAGCGAGCAGGAGTTCCCTGGCGGTGTCCTCGTCTCTCGAAAGGACATCGTCCGGTGCCTCGACCGTATAGATGCACCGGAGGAAGGTCCGTACCGTTTCTCCCCGGATCCCGCGAATGGGGACGCGAGTGGTTTGCTGCTGCGCCGCTTGACCCGATGGGTTCCGGTTGGTTTCGCAGTCTCCGACCATGGAATAGAGCGCCCCGGCTCTGGACGAGAGCACGAGCCGGTGGGCGTGGCACTGGTCYTTTCCGTCGTCCAGGATCAGCACCACGTCGCCGGTCTCGGAGGCCCTGTGGTACTGCTCCACCAGGAACGACTCCGAAACGAACGCGCTTGCCGGGGGTTGGCGGCGGGGGGCGGCCTTCGTCTCGCTCGCGGCCATGCGGATGCCGACCTCGATCACCAGGCTCCCGTTCTCTTGCAGGCAGTGGTYGAGGACGTCCTCCCGCGCCCCGAGGTTTCGCCAGCCGTAGCTTCCGCCGCGGGCCGGAGACACGGGCGTCGCTCCCGCCGGCGGATTCCCACGGCTCCCCCCGCAGCGGATGTCGAATCTCGCGGCAAGGGTGGAAGGGTGCTCGGTCCGGGAGCCCCTCCGGGGGCGGGCGAGGCAGCAGGCCACGCACRTAGCATCGTCGCCCACCGAGGAACGGAGGCCCCCCGGGAGGACCACGATTTTCCACTCGTGCCCATGGGCCCTAAGGTTCGGGGAGACGATCGGCGGTCTCCMGTTCTTTCCTGGACGGTGCTGCTTGAGCTGCTGCGGGTGGTCCCGGATGGGTGGGCCCGGGTTTGGCCTTGGGCTCGGACTCGTAGCCGCCGCAAAGTCGTAGATCACAAACCGGACGATGTCGASGCGGTCCGAGAAGTGCTCGGAAGATTCTCCCGCGTAGCCACAGTCCGCGATGGCCAGCTTGCGCCTTTTGTGGGTTTGGACGGGTGCCGGTGGAGGTGAAGGCACTGGCGCTGGCGGTTGCTCTTGCTCTGGCACCTGGGGAACGGGCCAAGGCGGAGACGAGGACAACGGCGAGGGAAATCGCAACGGCAACGATAGCATGGTGGTGGTGGTAGTRRTAGCAGTAGCAGAAAAAGGCTATGGTGACAGTGTTGGCCAACAGACGAAAACAAAGGAATCTGTTTGTTTGCCCTGAAGAAAAATGGAAGAACAAATATCGCCTGTTGTTCAAGCTGTTCGCATTATTTTACAGAGTTGTTTTCTCGGTATTCGTGATCGATCATGATTTTTGTGTGCGAAACTTCCCGATACGAGTGAAAATTGCGTATGAGTACGTATGACTGGTACGAGTACGTACGCATGGTGGGATCGTGATATCTTTGGCAAGGGTTTTCGGATTTTCTACGAAATTATTCATGGAAACCCTAAGATCAAAAAATAATGTGCTGTACAGTTCGTACTACGGTACTGAAATTAGAATGCTTCGCTTGTACCCCCTACCTTGTATTGTCTACCGCTACGTACGCTACGAGTAAGTAAACGTGTACAGTCCTTTACGGATAGGTCCACTTACGTACGGTATTAGCAAACCGAAAAGCGAGTGAGTCATTCCTAACATTCCAAAAGAGTAAAAAAGATGACCGCGAACCCCAGATTTCTCTCCTACATTTTCGCAAAAGACTTCTACAAAAACTATTATGCCACTTCGTACTGGGTAGAACGAGTACGTACTGTATTTCGTACAATTTGAAAAATTACCCGAACAAGTAGATGGGACCATTAACCCATTTCCTTGTTTTACAAACGACATAAACTCATTTCCTTGCATATTTCCGTTTTTAGTGAATTGTAAACTCATTTCCTTGCATTCCGCCATTTTGTAAACTCATTTCCTTGCATTCTCTAAGTAATCAAAATTCTGCCGTTAAATAACAGGAAAAATCAATTCATCACCACCACTTAGTAGGAGTTCGACGTTAAACAACAGGAAACTACCGAATACGGTGTTGAAATACAAGACAAGAGCCAAGAACGACCATGGTGCTCCTTGCAATACAAATAAAAGAATGAAAATAGGAGAGATAGTATTGGTATTAGTGTTTTATATCCCCTCTGTATCGTATCAAATCATGTCAGCAACTCGTACTATCAGCGTCCTCCGTATCAGTGACTCATCGTCTCTCCGAAAGAGCATCCTCCGTAACAGCATCCTTCATACTAACAGCATCCTTCATAACAGCATCCTTCATAACAGCATCCTTCATAACAGCATCCTTTGCAACAGCGACTCGTAACAGCGACTCATAACTACAAATATATCATATCACACACAACTGACTTTTTGATTATACTCAATTTTTTCCAGTTGTGTGAAAGTACCTCCAAGCTAGTAGTAGTACGGTGGTGGTACTTCTACTATTACTACTAGTAGTACTAGTACTCACACGCAAAGAAGCTCACAAAATTAAGCAGCAAACAGCAGTAACAACAACACACAGCAATCACAGCAGTATGCTTGCAAAGTTCAAGAAGACTACAATATTGCTGTGGAAGAGGCTGTTGAACAAGCAAGAAACACAGCCAGCAGACTCTGAAGAATTCCCTTCTATTGTTGTTTGGAATGCTTTCTGGGACTTCAGACTTATGTACTGAAGAGGAGATCCATATCTTTTGCATTGAGCATTATCAAACTAAAGCCTGAAGGAAGGTGATGGTGTATGAGATGGAGATGGCAAACATCTCAATTAGTTTTATTTCAAGCAGGCACTGATTGTGCAATACAGCAATACTAGAGCAATAAAACAGCACMAGATCAATAGACAACAAGCATAGTTACGTCTCTGTAGTAGTACTGGCAGAGAATAGTAGGAGTTCTAGTAGTAACAAGAAGCAGATAAAAATGGAGAACAACGTTTCAGCAATTACTACACAGGAGTACAATAGTCACCAAGCAGTGACATAGGATAGTTATAGCAGATTTAAAACAAAGTGCTAGAATAAAGGATCTTCGTAAGAATTGGCTACAGGGAATGGTCCATGGCATGATACAATTTCTCCAGTTTGAATGCAATTGCTTATTCCATACTTGCCTTGAACTTTTGACTGTAGTATATTTTGCAAAGCATTGATTGTCATTGAATGCCATTACAAACACCGCGCAGGGCATATATGCCATGGGAACCACATGAAAATTTGCACAGTATTTTAGTCAACAGCAGCAAACAAGCTCACTTTTTAGGACTGCTCACAGACCCTGAGGCAAAGAAGCAAGGCTTGAAGTTTACAAGAACCAGTCATGTTATTTACTTTGATCTTCCTGCTGCTGGAGTTGATCCTGAGTCATTTATACTGGAAGTCTCTAGAGATGGTTCTCAAATGATTTATTCATGCCACAAGCATGATTCTCAATTTGATCCCAACTTCACAGTGTTTCAATCACTCTCTGTGCTTGGCAGGGTAATGGATGCAATGAATGAAGCCTTGACTATGGCGCTGAAGTGGACTTGGATTAGCAAAAATTGCAAGAGCATTGGACTCAATGGAAGTGATGTCATGAAAGAGTACAAACAATATGTGTTGAATCTTCCTGGGGCTTGCAAAAGGGAGTTCCGGAATCCCAAAAAGACATGGAAGAAGGCCAATTTTCATAAGAGAAGAGCAATCATTAGGAAGTACTACCGCAATAGTAGCAGGATTTACTGCAACAGTACAGAATTTGTTGTCATAGTATTCTACAAGGAGTCTATATAGGAGTAGTATTCATCTGCCCTCTATTTGTTTCCAATTTCATACAATGATTACACACGTGTGGTCAACTTCCCCCGCCTCCTAATAGTTATTGTAGTAATACAAACAGCTTAATTTGTCGTTTTCGCCCAAAAATTCATAGCGTGCAAGTGCTACAAGGCGTACTATTTTCAAAATACTAGTACGAGAACTGTGAAATGTTCCATTCCAAATTGGCAGAAGACCAACGCTTTGTAGATAGCCAAGAGCGGTCATCGAATAGCAGTCAGAGTTTGGCTACTTTAACGTATTTTCAAATTTCTATTCTTTTATTTTTCGCGCAACAAACAGATCACCAAAAATCCCATTCAATGCTATACAGATCTTGTTGGTTGATCACGATTATTTCTTTTTTAGTTGCATGGTTCCGCACGGTCTAAAGACTTTTGAGGGAAATCCTACGGTACAAACCGAGCTTCGCTCATTCCATATTATTTATCACCCTTAAGAGGGCGACCCAATCGGCGGATTCGATCGCGCATATTGGCGCCCCTCTTTTGGGTTCGGAAGTCCTGGTTTCTGGCTCCCTTCTCGGGGAGATCCCAATTCATGAAGCCACGGCAGAGCTCAGAGTTACAGTTGCAGGGTATGCGCTCATCGAGATCGACCTCGAGAGGAAATTGATAGTCATAGGTCAATTCCTCCATTGGTTCGATGTCTCGCAGTGCAACGATCACAACACGCTTCAGAATGTTGCCGTTGCTGGTAGTTTTTACTGCTTCGTCCTCCAACTTGAATGGAATGATTTTTGTGGCACAATTCGGATCGCAGTTGTGATTTGCGTAGCGGCCGTGGCCGCCCTGCTTTGTGGCATCGATAACGAGCTGGGAATCGATTCGGAATTGGTAGTCTTGAATACGCTCCTTTTGATACCCTTTTTCTCTTTTTTCTGTAACCGCAGGACTGACGTATTCTCCGACGTATTCCGCAACAACATCCCCCTTCTGAAGAGCTTGATCAGCTTTTTTACCATAAAATAGAAACAMAAGATTCAAAAAAGCATGGTTGAACGGAATGAATAACGTTAGAGCAGAGCAAATTGCAGGGGAAAATAGATGCCATGGTAGGTCGAATCAGATTTCTGAAAAATATCAACTTGTACTGACAATACTTACCAAAAAGGCCCATTCCATGAATACGACTTCCACGAGCAGTAACTGCAACTTCGTTGACTTTGTCGGCAGCTGCAACCAAAGCTGATATTGATCCTTTGCGAAGTCCTTTTCGAATATCGCTTGCCTTGTGTCGTCTAATTCGTTCTTGTGTATTTTGGCTTCCTAGACCCGTACTCAAACCGAGACGCGATTTGTGGATTCGGGGAACTTCGTTTGGTTTCTTTCGAGTTCTGCCCCAGCGTGTTTTKACAACATTCATAGCCTTGTTGGACTCTGGATCCACACGAACACCGTCACAGCGAGCACATCCATGCGTAGATCCCATTTTACCTTCCATTCGACGGGCCTGTGACTTTCGAAGGACTCGCATTATTGTCTCTTCTCTCCACGATGGGAGCTCCTTCAATTCAGGCGGATGGACTGACTCGGCCACCTTTTTCGCAATAAAATTTCTGAGATTCTCGTCTTCGATGTGAGTTCTTCTTCCAACAGTATTATACATACCATCAGAGTCTGTGTACGGTGCGAGGGACATAGCAGCTGCCATGGCAGCACGTCGAATTGCCAAACTACCGTAGTATGCACTCTCGTTTTCTTTTGTTCGCATAAAGTCTGTTTCCACAGATTTTTGTAGCCACTCGTTATCCTCGTACAACTCCACAGCTTCTGGCCATTCCTTTCGTAGACGATGGAAGGGGTCTCCACCGAGGAAAGATTTTTTGCTTACTTCGCATTCGCTGTTCTTGATCGTTTGGGGATTAAAAATGTTGTTGAAGGTCGAAGCATGGGCATCTTTCAGGGTGCTGATCCATTCACTTGCCCGCTTTTGCATTACCGCTAAAACGTCCAAAAGCTCCTTGGCAGTTTTCGAGTAAATTGAATCAGGTGGGTTGAAGGCTATTGCGTTGTCGCACAGCAGCCTGACGTCGGAGATAAACGCTCCCAGTGTTGCGTAATTGTTTCGAAGTACATTCTTCTTTATTTTACCAAAATCCATCGGTTTTTTGATAATGTCACTATAACCCTCTGCTACAACTGGTTCCGCAAAGTGAAGCAGTGGATCCCGCCTTTTTAGTGCCAATAAGATCCCGTAGCATGAGATCGATATGCATTTTCTATTTACCATGGTTGCTTCTTCTTTAAATTTCTTCGTCAGAAGATGTCGATCATTTGCGTCATTGACCTTCGATATAGAGGCAAAATTGGCAGCCCCGTTGCTTTCTAATGCACCAAGCCTCGAGCTGGCACGCAAACGTTTCGACGGAGGTGGCCGAGCGTCAAGATCATGGTTTGACGCCTGCGTTGAGGACTCTTCTTCGATAGGGTCATCAGACGCAGCGTCGTCGGAAACAGCCTTTGCCGGGCTGTTTTCTTCGGATGAATCAATATCCATAGAAGTTGGAACACAATCTTCGTGAACGGCCCTCCCAATTGCCCCTTCACCATTTTCTTCGCTTCCATTCTCACCAACATCGTCGTTCCCATCGTTATCGTCGTCAGATTCAGATTCGTTCGTATCAACACTATCTCCGTCTTCTCGGAGCATTGGCGAAGTAAGGGTTGACGGTGGAAGAATAGTGAATGGAGTCCATCTTTGGCGCAGAATATAGTTGGAGACTGCCTCGTCGCCCTGTTCTTGTGATTCCACTTCACTATCTCGCATCACAACCCGCCCGAGCATATTCGTCTGGATTCGAAGCATTCTTGATGCTTCACTTTCGTCGGCCTGGCCTTCTCCCCTGGACATGTTGATAACTAGCTGAGCCCGTCGGCAGGGCACGCATCCTGTATCACCTTCAATGATAGTTCGACAGCGTCCGCATTTGTTCACCGTAATTTCTTCGTTATCCTCGTCTTCAGCAACAGAACTATTACCGAAATCATCCAAACGCCGCCTCCGCTCCTTTCTAAGAGGTAGATTGAATCTAATTGTTTTGTTTGTAGGGCTGAAATGTGCCTTCTTTTTATTCTCGTCGAACCCATCGCTGTCGTAGTCGCCTCCCCTGGGCCTATGAGGTTCCGGAATTTTCATGCAAACAGCTTCTTCGACGAATCTTACCACATCGTCAGCTCTTTCTGTTGGAGCTGTAAGTGATTCCCAAGGATAATGTGGAAGAGCTTTTGCAGCTGCTGCACTGGGAATATCCCTTGCGGTGAAGGTTTCCACGTTTTCGTCACTGCTCTTCTTAATCCCGCCGTTGATGTTCCTGATCGGAGAAGCCCCGTTTTTCTTCTCTCCTCCGTTCTCTTCGTCTTGGTTATCTTCGGTAAGCAGGGGATTCTTTAATCCCAGTCCTATTCTAGTCGCAACAAGGGAACTAAGTGGAGGCTGCAATTTTGCCCTTCGGGCAACGGCAGGAATTTTTCGTTTCAATACGTTGCAAAAATGGTTCCACCCACGAGCACATCCTAGACATTCGTCTCCCAAGCAGGTAGATACTGGGCCATTGACATCAAAGTAGGGAATGGTGATCCGATCAAAGTCCATTTCTCCATATTCTTGCGCCGGCCGATTGGATTGAATCATTGGCAGAGGGTGAAATCTCGTGTCTTGCAGCAATTCTAACAATATTCGATTGTTGCTTTCTTCCAAGTCGGGTTTGTATGGTTTATAACCGACCGTGGTTCCGAGATACAATCGCTGATGATTTTCTCGAGTTAATCGTTCGTCTTCTAGCAACAAGTTACGATCGACCTCTCGTGACTGTTGCTGCTGCTGTTCTCCGCTAGAAGCGTCGCCGCCGTCGCCCTCTGCCGCCAAAAACATGCTCCGAAGAATTTTCGCTTCTTTCCATTCCATAATGCGACGTTCGAAATCTTTCATCGAGATATCAATGTATCGTTTCACTTCCAGGTCGCTAAGTTTTCCCCACATTATAATTCCTTCTTTCGCAATCAACTGGTTCCGTTCCATATTCGCCTTGGGCAGACGGTTGAAATATCTGTGCTTGCGAGACAAGTTGCGATCGATTTTGTTACGATTTTCATTCAAGAAAAAGTAGAACGCTGGGACGGCTTTGACCAATCCAGAAGCATTGTTGTTCAATACGTGGGATAACATTCCACCACCCCTCTCGCCATCGCTCTTGTCGTTCCTCGTTTTTCGGTCGTTTCCGTCGGCACGACTCCCGCCAGAATTAGATCTGGCAGTTCCATCGGAATGTTCCTTCTTTCTCTTCTTTTTCTTTTTCTTCTTGTCTTTTTTCTTCATATCACTACTGGAAGATTCGATGCGGGAAGACAGCGTTGGTGAAGCCGCACGTGAGCGGACCGGACTGGCGGACCGGCTCCTGCTGGTGGCGCCGGTGGTTTTCTGTTTCTTATTGCTGTTGGATTTCTTCTTGGATGCAGACGACAAGACACCAGACGAAGACAGCGATGGTGATGAGCTGTTCTTGGGGGCTGTCGTCTTGCCCGAAGTGCTCGATCCACGGCTGCTTTTAGAGGGCGTTGAGATTTTTGATTTGGGGTAGGAAGTGGTGGAGGATGGAGATTCCATGGCCTCGCTGATTTCTGCGTCTTCCTCGTCGTAGGCATCGTCCTCGGCGATGTCCACCGCGACAGGATCGCCGTCCTCATCTAGCAATAATCCATCTTTACCATATTTATTTTTCCTGTTGTCACTTTCGTCGCTGCTATCATCTTGCACAAAGGCATCGGCGTCGTAGGAGCACTTGCGCTTGGGTCGTTGCTGCCGGTATGGTGACATGGTTTCGCTTCCAGCTCCACCTCTACTGTTGGCACCACTATTACTAATGGAGCCCTTTCTCTTTCTCTTCTTCTTGCTAGAAAAACAGTCCGGACAATACCAAGGATCATCGTCGTGTTGCGTATCTAGAGCAGCAAAGGATTCCGAATCTGCCGGGAGACACTGCGGGTGGTACACGTGTGGACAACCATCGCAGCACACCACGTCTCCAACCTCTCCGCATATGTTGCAGTAATGGAAATTCCCATCCTTGCCCTTGTGTTTTGAAAGTGATTCGGAGCTGTTGGACTGATCTGAAGAAACATCGCGAAATCGTCTCGGGCGATATGGTTCCTGTTCTTGTAGATTTTGTTGCTGTTCTTCTTCATCGTCATGATATTCGTCCTCCTTTTGATTCGCTCGAGATAACAACGAAGTCGACGTTTCATCTCCACCATTTCGTCCGATAGAAAAGTTTGCTCTGCGATTGACACTGCTATGATTATTGTCAAAGACCTTGCCATTGACAATCAGTTTGACGGCCCAAACATTCGAAGACGATCCTTGGGTTCGTCGATTGCCACCGCTAAATTTGACTGCACTTTTCTTGTCCAATTTTGCCTCCAGAACCTGTAATTGGTGGGCTTGCGTGTCGTGCTCTTCTTGCGCTGTTTGCCTCTGCCTTTGGCTCGACGAGGACGATAGGCCCGGTTCTGTCTTGACGGGGTTTCTTGCTCCCTTGCTACTCGCACTGCTGTTGCTGTGGCTGCTGCCACCGGCTTTGGAAGTGCTCTTCTTTTTCTTCTTCGATGACAGCGACGACGAGGACGCCGCAGAAGGCCGAGCCGACGAGGGAGATCTCGATCGCGAGTTGGACAACGATGGCGACGAAGATCTCGCGCTCGAAGCCGCCTCGGAAGAAGACGCCCCGCCACCCGTAAGCGGAAGGCCACGGCTTCTCCTTCGGCTCCCGGTAGTAGCAGCGGACAAAGATGACTTCGCTTTGCCCGGGGCCGACTTTCGGGTGGGCAATCCTCTTCCGATGGGCATGGCGGATATTGTATTGTTTCGTGTTGTTATGTTTTGTCTTTTTATTGTCTTGTTTTGTGCGGATGTACTTTTGTGTATAGTTTATCAAGGAGAAAAATCATTTGCTTGGATGTTCCGGGCAAGTTCAATTTGATTCGGTTGCCCTTCTTTCAATTCATTTCGATACCATATTATTTTATTTCATAGAGGAGTTGTTTGTGGCAAAGAATAAAAATTAAAAATCGATGAGATTGCCGGGGATCAATAATGATCGGAGATCACAATAGAGTTGTGGTTGGGTGTGTGGGGTGTGGGACAATCTGCAGAACTTTAGACAGATGAAATCGAAGTGTACTCCGGTTTTAGTGTAGACTACGATAGAGAAAAAGAGTTTCTGTTTCGTTGTGTTTTGTTGTGCTGTGTTGTGCTGTGTTGAACTCTCACACTATAAACACGGCAACAATTCGACCCACAATTGGAAATTGAACAATAAAATACAAATCTTATCACGTCACGTGAACTATTTCTTACCTTGAACACAAAGGAATAGATCCCGATCACTATTAAATCAAGAGTGAGAAGAAGAGCGATATCGTATGGTGTGCGTTGAGTTGTCCTGAAAAAGATATCAGCGGCACCCGTCGTCGCTGTTCCGACCCGCTAAATCCTTTTCGATTTTAATTTGTGAGACCTCAAGTGTACGCAGTATCGCAGAGTGGTGGTGGGTCACGATGTTATAGTTGGCTAGGTTTCCTCAAACCTATGGTATCGTATTATTATATTATGTGGATGGTGGGGTGATTTCGTTTTTCAGTTGTTATTTGTGTTGGTCATTAGAGTTGATCACGAACACTCAAAACGAAGTGATAAGATGCGACGAACATGACTTCATCTTGTGAAGGAATACATAAGGTGGAGGGGACACCGCGTGGTGCAACGCCGTACTAAAAAATAATATTTATTGACCATTCGGCGCCAACCCAATTGTGAAAACCGATAACCAAAGGTTGTGTTGTGTGGGGCCAGGCAATAAATGCACCGTAGCTTCTTCTCCAGTGGGGGCTATTTAATTATTGTATTAGAGTATCAATAGTAAGGTGAGTAAGCTTTAATMATTTTTTCGTCATAAAAACAATACCTGCCGGGTCGCCGAATACAAACWGTCCTTCCCGTACAAAATATGTACCGTACTAGAGTCAATTAAACAATGGTACGTTAGAATAGATATTCTTGTCTTCGATACCAAGGACTATCGAATGTCTTCTTAAAAACATACAGCGACTGTTGAATCATCAGAACTTCTTTGTAATTTCTTAAGCTGCCCCCAGATTGATAAATTGTCTCGTGTCGCATCAATGTCGTAATTCTGTTTACTGGGATATTATCAAAATTTGTATCATCCTATCGCTTTATTGTTGGTCCATTTCCCAACAAGAATTTTGTGAACGTTCGGGTCCGAACACTCGTACCTTTGCATGAGGTCGTGTAATTCAGCGAGAGAGTTCTCAGTTCTCAACACCTCTGAATCATCTGCAAACYTTAATCATCCTGCTGTCGCATTAAACAATATTACTACTAGTAGTAGTGGTACTAGAAGTACTAGTAATAGTAATGTAAAAATTACTTGTAGTACTGCTGTTCCAATAGTACTCTGGTGGTTCAACAAACACCATTCCAAGGGTAAATAGTAGTAGTACTCTGATCTCTCTGTATAATTTTGGTTGTGGTACTACTAAAAGATTGTTTCCTCCTCTGCTAGCATTGCCAATTCTTTTCAGACAACAACATAGAACTATATCAAATTCCAGAAGAAACTCCGCCCATTAACTTGTCACATRAACTGTTTTCACCATGACGGGCAAATGGCGCGGCCCTAAAGGACCCTCTATTATCACCATACTCACCCCCAGTTATATCTAGCTTGCGTTGTTTCTTTTTCATCTGTTTATATCAATATTATTTTCTCTCAAAAYATAGTTTTTGGTTAACAATAGTATTTTTACCACATGCACGATAGCATGTATCAGTTGCCCAAGAAAGAATTAGTTGTGTTGAGAAAAAAGAATATCTTGTCTTTCCTGGTGATTTCCTKTTTTATCTATTTTTGGTATGTGTCAATTCACTTCCCTGTGTCAAGAACGCCACAACCACAACACTCTGAGTTCCTATGGGGTGATTCCCCAAGCTAAGAGTGTATTGACAATTGTATTACAAAAGGACCAACAAAGAAAAACAAACAAAAAGACAAGAAACCAACGACGCGCAATCTTTATTCTTGATCTAGAAGGCAAACAGACCGTGTTGTCAGGTCCAAACAGCTCTTTCATCATCACAGTGACAGTGATAGTTGTGACTTATATCAATAGAACCGTCATTGTAAAATTGGTGTGACAAGAGATCAGAAAAAATATGTATTCAACACTGGAAATTCAAAGCTTGCTTGGGCAATAAGATCAGTCTCAAAAACACCCAATAATGGCCTACAACAAAGATTTCTATCTTTCTATCACAAGAACCACACCAATAAATGGCAAAATAGAGCCATTATCATTCTATAACAAAACAAAAATCAATAAACAACAATAGTATGATTTTTGGACCCCTAATACCAGCAAATACCAAGGTTCAGTATTGTTGCCATAGTTACAGGAAATGCTGCTT